>CAUYRH010093792.1:0-16803 GCA_963574655.1 Perodicticus potto
GCGCTGATCTTATTTGCTATCCAGACTCTGAATTCAACTTCTGACATCTCAGCCATTTGCTTATGCAAGGGATCTTGTGCTGTATCTACCTTGTCGTTCCTTGGGGGAGTTGATCTACTCTGATTATTCATATTGCCAGAGATTTTCTGTTGGTTCTGCCTCATGATTATTTTTCGCTGTTGCCTATGACTGTCCTCAGAGTTGTGGAGGTGTCTCTCCCAGATCAGACCCTGGTAGAATCACTCTGTTGTTGCTGGATCTTTGTAGGGAGTAACCCTGTGTAGCTCCTGTGGGACTGCCCCACCCTGGGAGGGCTGTGAGATTAGCTCTGGAGTGTGGCACATCTGGATCAAGCAGCAGGGTGTGGGATGGTGCATGCAGTTCTGGGAGTGCCTGGCACCTGATGGCCTTTGCAAAGGGAGCCCGCACCTCCCGCAGTGTCTGGCTGGGAGAAGTGCTCTGGAGGGAGGGAAGGTATGGATCATGCCACCTCCTGAGTCCCTGGCCAGATGGGCGGGGCCGTTGCGGCGGCAGAGAGGGTAGGGGAGGATGCAGGTTGTGTGGCTCCTGGAGTTCCTGTCCTGGGAAGGCAGGTGGAAGCCTGGAAGGTTCCCAACGGAGTCCCTGGCTGGTGTGGGAGGATGGCAGAGGCCCAGCAGGGCGGTCCCGGTGGAGTCCCTGGCCATAGCAGGCAGGCGGGAAGCTGAGGCCTGTTGGAGTCCCTGGCTGCTGCAAGCTGGTGGCCCAGTCCTGGCATGCAGATCAGAGCTGTGCAGGGGTCCCGGCTGCGACCCTGGCTGAGGCGGACAGCTGGCCAAGGCCTGGCAGTGCGCCAATTGGGGCCGCACAGTGGTCCCAGTGGAGTCCCTGGCCATGGCAGGCAGCAGGCCAAGGCCTGGCGGGGCACAGATTGGAGCCGTGCAGGAGTCCTGGCAGAGTTCCTGGGTGTGGCTTGTGGTGGGCCAAGGTCCGGCAGAGTGCCAATTGGGGCCACGCAGGGGTCCCTGTGGAGTTCCTGGCTGCTGTGGATGGTGGGCCTGGGGCACAGATTGGAGCCAGATGGGGGTCCCGGCAGAGCCCCTGGCTAGAGCAGGTGGCAGACCAAGGCCAGGGGGGCACAGATTGGCACCGTGTGGGAGTGCTGGCCACTGCTGGCAGCTGGCCAAGGCCCAGCGGGTTGCCAATTGGGCTGCACGGGGTTCCTGGAGGAGTTTCTGGCCCCTGCAGGTGGGGGGCCCAGGGCTGGTAGGGCACGGATTGGAGGTGTGCGGGGGTTCCAGTGGAGTCCCTTGCCTTTGGGGGTGGTGGGCTCAGCTGGGGCAGAGTGGAGCCCCGCGGTTCTGGGTGGAGTCCCTGACTTAGGGTGTGGTGGAGGCTCGGTGGGGCTCTGGAGTCTGTTACCTGGTGGGCTGCCTGGTCCGGCAGATAGAGAGGGTGGGCACTGCTCAAGTCCTCCTCCCTCAGTTTCAGCAGAGGTCAGGCTTCTGGTGCATCAGGTAAGGGGGGAAGGGTGTCCTGGAAGTTTAGAATGGCGGAAAACTTTAGTTCAGTTTTTCTGCCTGAAGCTTGGTTTCTTGGAGTCGCAGCTTGCCTTGGCAGAGGTGACCTGCAGTTATCACTTCTGTCTCTTGGCTGGGCTCCCAGTCTTCAGATCAATTGGGCAGTTTATGGAGGTTATCTTTCCTTTTGGACAGGAGCCTCTGTTGGAAGCTGCTTCCAGTTGGTCATCTTGCCCCTTCCCCAGCAAGACTATTTTAGATAATAACTATTTATTCTTCTCTATAAAAGGTATCAAAGCATGATGTTTATGAAGCAAGAGTAACTAATAATAAAGATAAAATGGTCTGGGATAAAGGACAACATGAAATGGAAGGTAGTTATGAGGTAAAAATGGAAAGAATTTCAATACGTAGCAGCAGAACTAAATTATCTGGAGGAAGCAGAATTGATCCTCTAGAAAATGTAATCATGGAGAAGAAGAAAAATGTTCAAAAGCTTCCGAGAATATAGGAGAAAAGGAAATATAAAAAGATAGGGAAAAAAGTAGCAAAAGTTGTGAAATGGAGAGTCAACCTATACATTTTAAGTGTTCCTTAATAAGATCAAAATATATATGTATTAATAAACACCAAAAAATGATATACAATTTCCAGCTAAGTCTAAATTACAAGGTACCACTGTATTCCAGGTAATACATCTATCTATAACTAGGTATCATGGGAGGCATTTTATTCAAGGATAATGAAACAATTCCATGAGTATGTGACCTGAGAGACTAAAATAAATGGCCCTTTGTTAACTAAGATGGATGCTAAGATTAAGGAAATCTGCTGGGAACCAGCCTGGCTAAGTTTATTAGAGACCCTGAGTGTAGACAGTGCAGGATGTGAAAGGAAAGATGGAAAACAGTGAGATCAGGAGGGCTTTTCCTCACTAAGAACCAGCAATCTTAGCTTTATAGCACAGCTTTATATACAGTAGCTTGAAGGCATTATCTTGTCATAAATGTATAACTTAATTAAAAACAGCCTAGGGGCAAAACAGCATCCTTAGCAGTCTTTTGTGACCAAAGGGGCATGGCTCCAATATAATCTGGTTCAGCAACCAGCCATAACAGGAAAACCGCAGAAGCCAGGTTCACGCTCCATCCTTAACTTGAGTACATTTCCTCAAACTGGGTGGCCTTGTCTCCCAGAAGGTCAGCTCCCAACAGAAACCAAAGTTACCTATAGGCCAAGGGGTCAGGGCTTAGATGTCAGGGCAGCTTCTTAAATTCCTATGGCTGCAAGAAAACCATACTCTGTCACACTACCTAACGATAAGAGCTATCAGGCAAATTATCAGACCCTTCCTAACTCTGATTTACAACCTAGACCACTACAACTCTGAGTGAACAGAGGACAGCCTTACAAACGCTTTTTCCTGATGAACCATTGTAAACGTCAAGCCAGTTTCAGCCAGTTTACAAATACTGTGCACAAATTATTTTTGTGGTCCTATAGTTTACCTTTTGACTTAAAAGGCCAGATTTCACCTTATTTCAGTGATAAAACCTCAATATAAAATGAAATGGGATATATGTTACATGTATGTTTACCCATTGCACATGTGTTCATCCCCTGAAAGATGTATAGTATGTCCCAAACACATGTTGAATATGTATGAGTCTATTATGTTATATGGACCTTGTAAGGCATAAAACCTAACCTGCCCTTTCTCTCTTCGAGGAAAGACCACCTTTTGTCCACAGTGGAGACTATCTCTACCTGGTTTGCAAACTGATATCACCAATAAAACTCTCCTTTCTACTATTTAGCCATCTTGGTGGACTTTTGGATGACAAGTATCATGGTGGAAAATTAGAAGCTGTTTTTGTTCAATGGAACATTAAGCAAGCTGACTTTCTATTACTAAAACATTAAATTCCTTTGAAAAAATAAAGGGAACCTAAGCAGAAAATGCCCAGAAGAGCTGACATTCATGATCAGATATTAAGACAACAGATATATTTTTAAAATGCAAAATCATAGAATATGTCAGTTACATAAACTCAATAGAAAAATTATGTGAAGGCATTCTTTAGTTGATTGAGAGATGAATTATTCAAAACCAAAAATTTTTAAAGAATGGAAAAGTTATTACCTGAGTTTTGAAACAGTATAAATATAAAGGTTGGAATAAAAAATACTTTAAAGTAAAATAACAAAATATGAATTTTAAAAAATGTTTACAAAATATTCTCTATATATTGGCCACATCTTTGTAAAATTTTTAATGCATATTTTGTAAAAAATGGTACATTTAGCTATGATTTACCATTTTCCCTATGTGTGGTGACTTTAGGAACACCCTGTATATTATGGAAAGATAATTGGCTAATGCTCATGAGATACCTCTCCTTTAGAGATTAAGTCACTGATATTATGAAAAAAATGAGTTGAACAGTGACATGTTTACTAATTTTTTATCCAAAGTTTATATTAGTTGAATATGTAATATTAAATAATATTTAATTAGCAATTAGAGTTTCCAGTCCATGATTTTTGGAGCATGAGTATTTTTAACTACAGCTTTCTTTATATTTTTAAGGGGATTTCAAGATATATTTACAAGAAATATTAACCAAAAATACACTAATTAATTCTGTGCTCCTAAATACGTCCCTTAACCTTTCGGAGATTTAATCTGACCATATATGAAAGGGCAGGTGACATATACTAATGACTTTGGTTGAACTTATTTCTAGAAGAATAAAGCTTAAGAATAGAAAGCCTGAATATTTTCAGAGCCATTGAATAAATTAATCAGCATGTTCTTTTAAAAAATAAAATATAAAGAAAATGTATTTTATATTAAATTTTCAATGAAAAGTTTATTCCCAGACTAGAAAAACATGGAATATTTTCAAAGCCATTTTCTAAAGTTAGACGAAATCTGGACCACAAAAAGAGACATAGAATGGGTTGGAACAGAGAACCCACATACAAAACAACACTCTTTGTGGGACTGCAAACTAATGCAACTTTTGTGGAAAATAGTATGAAGATAAATCAAAGACATGAAAGTAGACTCATTTGATCCACTAATTCCAGTATTCGGTATTTATTTTCTTGAAAGAAAAAAAGTCATTTTATCAGAAAGATACGTGCACTCAAACATTTATAGGAGCACAATTCACAATTGCAAAGATGTGGAATCAACCCAAGTGCCCATCAATACATGAATGGATTAATAATATGTTGTATATATATACTATGGAGTACTACTCAGCCATACAAAAAATTGTGAACTAATATCTTTTATGACAACCTGGATGGATGGAATTGAAGAGAATTTTTTAAGTGAAGTATTGCAAGAATGGAAAAACAAATGCCACACATGCAGTACTCACTGTTAAGTTGGAACACCATGTGTACGTTTAGTAGTAAAACTCAATTGAAAGCAAGCAAGTGGGGGGTGGTAAATTCACACCTGATGGGTACAATACACACTCTCTGGGTGATGGGAACACTTACAACTTTCACTCAGACTATACAAAACCAATTCATGTAACCAAAACATTTGTACCCTCATGATACTCTAAAATAAAACCAATCAAACCAAAAAAAAAAAAAAAAAGAGAGAGAGAGAAAGGAGGACAGTACAAGCAAGAAATTTACTGGTAAATCTCCTTTGTGAACAATATAAATGTAGAAATTCTAAAACAAATTGCTAGCAGACCAAATCCACCATAGATAAAATGACAATACATCATAAACAAGTTTGACTTAACACATAAATTTAAGAGTGGCTTAATATTAGAAAATCAACACATGTCATTCATTTCATTATCATACATGAAAGTAGAAAAATGATATATAAAATCACCTCAAAAGATGAAGAAAACTTATTTTTAAAAATCACCAGACATTCCTGAGAAATGCTCTTAGTGAAATGTGAATATAAAGATACTTACTCAGATAAAGGATATCTAATAAAAATTGACTGCAAATATTTAATTCTTCATGAAAAAATGTTTGAAGCATTATTTCAAATTAGGAATAAGATATAATTGCTCATTATTACCCTTCTGGAAGGCCTACGTGACATAAGAGGAAACCTCTGGGTGGCGCCTGTGGCTCAGTGAGTAGGGTGCCAGCCCCTTATACCAAGGGTGGCGGGTATGAATCCAGCCCCATCCAAACTGCAATAATTCAAAAAAAAAAAATAGCTGGGCATTGTGGTGGGCTCCTGTAGTTCCAGCTACTTGGGAGGCTGAGGCCAGAGAATTGCCTAAGCCCAAGAGCTGGAGGTTGCTGTGAGCTTTGATGCCCTGGCACACTACCAAGGGCAGCAAAGTGATACTCTGTATCTAAAAAAAAAAAAAAAAAAAAAAAAAAAGAGGTGACCTAAAGGAAGCCACAGTGAGATGGTGAGGGAAATGAAATAGAGAGTAAAGAATAGCACAGGGTGTGTCAAATTAGTTACTGTAATGGACATGGGTAACTTTCAGGAGATCTATGTAAAATGTGACTCAGAATTATTCCTCCCAAGAGGAGAGCTGAGGGAGAGACACCATAACTAATGTTTGAGGTAGGACAAAGGCAGCACATTAAAAAGTATTCACCTCTGTTGTGTTGACATTGCAAATAGGATGAAGAACAGTTGTGCAGAGCACAAAAGCATCTGCTGCTGTGACCAGATACAAGGCCAATATTAAAAAATGGATTAGATTTTGGGCAGCGCCTATGGCTCAGTGAGTAGGGCGCTGGCCCCATATACTGAGGGTGGCAGGTTCAAACCTGGCCCCGGCCAAACTGCAGTAAAATAAATAGCCAGGCATTGTGGTGGGCACCTATGGTCCCAGCTACTCTGGAGGCTGAGGCAGGAGACTTGCCTAAGCCCAGGAGGTGGAGGTTGCTGTGAGCAGTGAGGCCACAGCACTCTACTGAGGGTGATAAAGTGAGAGTCCATCTCTAAAAAAAAGGATTAGATTTCTATATACCAGAAGTAGAAAACAATTCAAAATATATGCTAGACATGTGTAGAGAAAATTATAAAAATGACAACTTTTTTTTTTTTTTTTTGCAGTTTTTGGCCAGGGCTGGGTTTGAACCCACCACCTCCCACATGTGGGGTCGGCGCCCTGCCCCTTTGAGCCACAGGCACCGCCCAAATGACAACTTTTTTTCCCAAAAAATAGAAAACTTAATTTTGTAATATATAAAAAGTATACATTCTACCAATAAGTGGGGGCCTCTAAAAAGCAATAATGTTACAATTGGGAATTCAACAAACATTTCTTGTATATATAGAACCTCTGTAAGTTTACCACTCAAGGGACTATAACAAACTTGTCAACATACACAGGTGGTCAATATCAGGAGCTAGGCCTACTGTACTGATATGTACATGTACCTTACTTTCTTGAACAGCTTTTACTAGAGCAATTCACATGAAATCATACATAATCACCACACAGGAAAATCGACTGGTATCATACAATATCACTACATTTACTGTTTTCCCATGGTTTAATCCTTCTGAAAAATAACAGATCTTCTTTGAAAGGAATTTTGTATCATCAAATAAGTGAAGAGATTTACTACATTCATAGAAAATAAGTCAATATTACAAAGTATCATTCTATCAATATTGTCTTCCATTTTATAGCCTTTGTTATCTTTCTTTACAGTTCTCTTTTAGCTGGTCTTCATTTTAAGGACATCAATTTTGTCAATCTTTTTCTCATGCTTAGTGACATTTTGAATTTATTTAATAAATCATTATTACTGTACTCAAATCACTTGGGAAATTTATGAAAATTAAGATTCTAATTCCATGAGTTTGGGGAGGAGCCTGGGATTCTTTATTATTATTTTTACATTTTTTTAACAATTAATCTTGAGATCATCTCAACTATTCTTGAGCCTTTGTTCTTTTATGTCAATTTAAAAAATTAGCTTGTTAGTTCCTCAAAAAACATGGGGATTTTTACTGATATTGCATTACTCGATAGATAATTTGGGTGGAATTGACATCTTCAGAAAGTTAAGTTTTCCTATCCATGACCACAGTGTTTATTTCATTAATCATGCTGATTTTAAATAAAGTTGTAGAGATTTTTGAAATTGAGTATTAGGTTTGTAGGTGTTCCTTTCTTGGTTATAGCTGCATAACTTATATATATGCGCACTAAATCAAATATAAAATAACCTTCTAAAAATGTGAGAATATGTTTTAAGGGAAATGTAGCCATTTAAAATTATGGATCTATTATTAATATGGAAAGATTCATAGCATATTTGTGAGAAAAATCTTCCTATAATAGCATATGTTTTATATAAATGCCATTATATAAATATATGTAAAATTATGAGTCTGGAACAAAAAGAGGCATTTGAAAGGTTGTTAAAAATGCTAAATCAGATACAAAATGCATTCCAGATGGAGAAACACTTCTGGAATGATGGAATAAGGACCTCTGAAAATTCACTGCTCTAGAAAAGCAGTGAGAACACTGGTAAAAGTTATCAAAATCAAAATTTTTACAACTCTGAAAAGTAAAGATTGCAACATTCCAAAGAATATTTATTCAATAAATATTAGCTGTATCATGATAAAAACAATCAACCTATAGTGCTTGAAGTTGCTTTAATATTATTTCCTTTTCCCTGGATCTGTAGTATCTGTGAGAAACACCATCATTAGTATAATAGTTATAATAACCAGCAACTTGGCAGCTACTAGAGGAATGGAATGGGTTTAGATCTTCCTAAAAGTCCTATTCCCAGAGGTCTGACACTATTGTCTTGCAGCCCTGGCCCCTTTTTAAAAAATTATTTTTATTATTTTATTTTATTTTTTATTTCAGATTAATATGAGGGTACAAATAATTAGGTTATAATCTTTGCATTTATTATAGTCCCTGTTATAGTTGTGTCCTGCCCCAAGAGGGGTGGCATAAACCCTACATTGTGCCCAGTAGGTGGGAGCACACCTGTCCCTTCCCTCCTTAAAAAAAAATCAAAAAAACAAAAAAACCCCTCCTTTCTCAGAGTTTATCTTTATTTAACCTGGCTTACACCTTACACTGTGTGAATATTTGTCAAAAATAAACATTTGTTTAACACTGGACAAAATTGGGATTAGATGAGGCAGATCACAAAACTTAAAAGAAAAAATATTGGGATTAAGGTGCCCACATGGGGTGTTAAGAAGCTCTAACACAGAGGTATGCAACTCTTTTTCTTTTCTGTTGTACACTGGAAAAATTAGAGTTGTCTTGGGCCACACAGTAAATATGCAAACACTAATGAAAGCTAAAGCTAATTAGCAAATAAAAGGTCCATGCATACTTTTTGTGACATCTGACACCACAGATAAGCAAAAAACTTCTCACAAAATCAGCCTGTGGCCCACCATCAATAGGTTGGATGCCCCTGCTCTAAACATACTCCTGGGAATATAGGAATCCATACACATGTGCCTAGATATGTGTATTCATAGAAATGACCTGAAAACATTGCAATATTTTACTTTTGGCGGATTTTGGGTCTCTGTGCAAACAGGAAGTGAAGGCTAAGGCAGAGTTATAAATTGCCTGATAGAGCACTGAAGTCACTTACCAACACAAACACACAGACCCTCAACAAAGAATGGGACATTTATTGGTTTAAGGCACTTAAGAAAATCTCTGTCTAATCATTAAGTGTCCACTAAGTTAATTAAGCAGAGAACTTCAGTGAGTATATACAACAAAGAATATAGACTTTACAGAATTATAGTCATGTGTAGCTTAATGACTGGAAAATGCATTTTATTATTTTTTTTTTATTAAATCATAGCTGCGTATGTTAGTGTAATCAAAGGGTACAATGTGCTGGCTTCATATACAATCTGAAATGTTTTCATCAAACTGTTCAACATAGCCCTCATGGCATTTTCTTAGTTATTGTTGAAGACATTTGTATTCTGCATTTAGTAAGTTCCGCCTGTACCCCTCTAAGATGCACCATAGGCGTGGCCCCACCAATTACCCTCCCTCCACCCCAACCTCCCCCCTCCCCTCCCTTCCCATATTCTTGTGCTATAGTTGGGTTATAGCCTTCATATGAAACCTTTAAATTAGCTTCGTAGTAGGGCCGAGTATATTGGATATGTTTTCCTCCATTCTTGAGATGTTTTGCCAAGAAGAATATGCTCCAGCTCCATCCATGCAAACATGAAAGAGGTAAAGTCTCCATCTTTCTTTAAACATCACAATACCTCTTTCACGTTTACATGGATGGAGCTGGAACATATTCTTCTCAGCAGAGCATCTCAAGAATGGAAGAAAAAGCATCCAATGCACTCAGCCGCACCATGAAGCTAACCTATAGCTTTCATATCTATAGTTTCACGTCTTAAGTTTAAATTTTTAATACAGTGAGAGTCTATCTTAGTTAAAGGTGAAAAGTGTGGGTCCAGTTTCAGTCTTCTACAGGTCGCCAGCCAGTTCACCCAGCACCATTTGTTAAATAGGGAATCTTTTCCCCACTGGAAGTTTTTAATTGGCTTGTCAAAGATCAAAGAACGATAAGTAGCTGGGTTCATCTCTTGGTTCTTTATTTTGTTCCATACATCTACCTCTCTTTTTTTGTGCCAGTACCATGCTGTTTTGATCACTATCAATTTATAGTAAAGTCTCAGGTCTGGTAGCGTGATTCCTCCTGCTTTGTTTTTATTTCTGAGTAATGTCTTGCCTATTCGAGGTTTTATCTGATTCCATATAAAATGAAGTATTATTTTTTCAAGATCTTTAAAGTGTGACAGTGGAGCTTTAATAGGGATTGCATTAAAATTGTATATTGCTTTCGGTAGTATGGACATTTTAACAATGTTCATTCTTCCATTGTTATGAGCATGGTATGTTTTTCCATTTGTTAACATCTTCAGGTATTCTTTATTTAGAGTTTCATATTTCTCTTTATAGAGATCTTTCACATCCTTTGTTAGGTAAACTCCCAAATATTTCATCTTCTTTGGTACTACTGTGAACGGAATAGAATAGAGTCCTTGACTGTTTTTTCAGCATGACTATTATTGGTATATATAAAGGCTACCGATTTATGAGTGTTGTTTTTGAGAACATGCAGTCTTTGTGGCAACTGCTTAACTTCCATTGTTGTGATAAAGTGGCCATGAAGAATATATAAGCAAGAGTAGCTATGTTTAAATAAAACTTTATTATTGGCTGGGTGTGGTGGCTCATGCCTATAATCATAGCACTTTGGGAGGCTGAGGCAGGTGGGTCACTTGAGCTCAGGAGTTCAAGACCAGCCTGAGCAAGAGTGTGGCCCTGTCTCTACTAGAAATAGCTGGGTGTGGTGGCTGGCGCCTGTAGTCTGAGCTACTTGGGAGTCTGAGACAAGAGAATCACTTAGGTCCAAGAATCAGGTTGCTTTGAGCTATGATTCCATGGCACTCTACCCAGAGTGACAGAGTGAGACTCTATCAACACAAAACAAAACAAAACAAACAAAAAAAAACCTTTATTATTTATTGACACTGAATGGGACCTTCACATAATTTTCATGTTACAAAGTATTATTCTTCCTTTGAATTTTTCAATAATTTAAAAATAAGGCTCAGCACTTGTAGCTCCAAGGCTAAGGTGCTAGCCGTATACACTGGAGCTGGCAGGTTCAAACCCAGCCCAGGCCTGCCAAACAACAATGATGATTACAGTAACAACAACAAAAATAGCTGGGTATTGTGGCAGGCACCTGTGGTCCCAGCTGTTTGGGGGGCTGAGGCAGGAGAATCGCTTAAGCCCAAGAGTTTGAGGTTGTTGTGAGCTTTGATGCCATGGCACTCTACCCAGTGTGACATAGTGAGACTCTGTCTCAAAAAAAAGGGCAAAATGGTGAGACTCTGTCTCAAAAAAAAAGGGCAACATGGTGAGACTGTCTCAAAAAAAAGGGCAATATGGTGAGACTCTGTCTCCAAAAATATATATATATATATATTTAATTTTGTTTTCACTACTTTACCAGTAAAACTCCGTTTAGGTCTTTTAGGTTAACTAGGTACACCACAGGTCTGCAAACTATATTGCTGGTGAGACAAATTCAGCCTGCCACCTAATTTTGTATTCTCCTCTCCCCCAGCCAAGCTGATAATGTTTTATTTATATATATATTTTTAAGAGTTACTTTTTCAATCATATTTTACTACCAAAATGAATAAGCTACTTTTTTTGTCTTTAAAAATAATGTTTGACCTTTTATTATAAAATAAATAGATACTAACTTTAAATTTGAGATGATAAAGGTTTATAAAGATAATTAAATTGACTTATAATCTCAATAGCCACTATATATTTTTATAATTTATATATTTATATAACTTATCTGTTTATATATAATATATAATTTGCATATGTACATATACAATACATACGTATATACATAGATACATATATATATACAATATAAATATATATAATATGAGTATATATTATTATGTATATATGAATATATAACATTATCAGCTTGGCTGGGGAAGAGGCGAATACAAAATTAGGTGGCAGGCTGAATTTGTCTCACCAGCAATAGTTTGCAGACCTGTGGTGTACCTAGTTAACCTAAAAGACCTAAGTGGAGTTTTATTGGTAAAGTAGTGAATGTAGATATTAGTGGAATACAATACCATGTTTCACATTTTTTTATCAACTGATTTTACTTCAGTGTGCTCTTAATTATGCCTGCTCTGAGATTCTGGGATCCTTGCGTCAAATGCTGTCAGAGGCCAAGGAAAGAAGGGAAAAGGATGAAGCTGCTGGAAGTGGGTTAATAGAGCTAGAGTTATGGGGTAAATTATAGCAGCCTCATCACGCTAAAAAGGCATCTCATTTTTTATACATTCTTTGTTTTTTTTTGAGACGGAGTCTCACTTGGTCACCCTTGGTAGGGTGGCGTGGTGTCTTAGCTACAGCAACCTCAAACTCTTGGGTTTAAGTGATCCTCTTGCCTCAGCCTTCCAAGTATCTGGGTCTACAGGTGCCTACCACAACACTGGCTATTATTATTTATTTATTTTTTTTTTGGAGACAGAGTCTCACTTTGTTGCCCTTGGTAGAGTGTCGTGACATTATAGATCATAGCAACCTCAAACTCTTGGGCTCCAGCAATTCTCTGGTCTCAGCCTCCAGAATAGCTGGGACTACTGGCACCCACCACAACGACCGGTTATTTATTTATTTATTTTTTAAGAGATGAAGTCTCTGGCTTAAGGTGGTCTCGAACCTGTGAGCTCAGGCAATCTACCCACCTTGGCCTCCCAGAGTGCTAGGATTACAGGCGTGCGCCACCGGGCCCAGCCCTGGTCTCTTATCTTTTTAAAAACATTTTCATAGGCTAGAGTCAACCAGGTTGCACCCCCTGAGGTAGATGATAAAGCTCTGCCAGTCTGTGAGCCTTGGCCTCTAATGCGCTAGGAAAATGGACAGCGACAGTCTTCAGGCAGAGACTTTGTGGGGAAGCACTACTGGATACTTTTTAAAAATGAACAGAGGGAGAATGATGCTATTAATGGGAAAAATCCTGGATGTGGTATCAGGATACCTGGTCATTACTGGTTCTGCTACTAATGGGGTCTGTGACTTTTTTTTTTTTTTTTTTTTTTTGAGACAGAGTCTCACTCTGTTGCCCTGAGTATAGTTCCACATAGTTAACAACAACCTCAAACAACTGGGCTAAAGTTATCCTCTTGTCCCAGCCTCCCCAGTAGCTGGGACAACAGGCGTGTACCACCATGCCAGGCTCGTTCTTCTTCTTCTTTTTTTTTTTTTTGAGACAAAGCCTCAAGCTCTCGCCCTGGGTAGAGTACTGTGGTGTCACAGCTCACAGCAACCTCAAACTCTTGGGCTTAAGTGATTCTCTTGCCTCAGCCTCCCAAGTAGCTATGACTACAGGTGCCTGCCACAATGCCTGCCTATTTTTTGGTTGTAGTTGTCTTTGTTGTTTGGTAGGCCCAGGCTGGATTCAAACCCGCCAGCTCTAGTGTATGTGGCTGGCACCTTAGCTGTTTGAGCTACAGGCACCGAGCTTACCAGGCTAGTTTTTCTATTTTTAGTAGAGACAGGGTCTTGCTCTTGCTTGGGCTGGTCTTGACCTTCTGAACTCAAGCAATCCACCCCCTGGCCGTCCAGAGTGCTAGATTTACAGCTATGAGCTAATCTGCACCCGCCTGGATCCGAGACTTTGGGATCGAAATGACTTGGTAAGTCATTTCACTGGGACCCCTGGTCCTGTGCCTTTAAAAGGAAGGGGATGGGGCAGGGAGTGTATAAGCTTACTTTGAGCTCTAGCATTACCTGGCTTGTTTTTTGTATTATGTATTGTAGTTTAGCAATTTCAAAAAAGGAATGACTAACCCAATTATAGGATCTTATGTATGATTACATTTTCACATTATTTTTAGGGTATGTACTATGTGATAGCATTTAATTTTTTTCTTTTTTTAGAGACAGAGTCTCACTTTATCACTCTTGGTAGAGTGCTGTGGCGTCACAGCTCACAGCAACCTCCAACTCCTGGACTTAAGCGATTTTATTGCCTCAGTCTACTGAGTAGCTGGGACTACAGGAGCCCACCACAATGCTCGGCTATTTTTTTGTTGCAGTTTGGCTGGGGCTGCGTTCAAACCCACCACCCTCGGTATATGGGGCACTGAGCTTACCAGGCTAGTGTCCTACCCATTGAGCCACAGGTGCCGCCCAGTGATAGCATTTAATTAAACAAAAAATTTCTAATACTAGGTTGGGAGGATGTGGGGAAAGAAAAGAAAAAAAAAATTCAAAGAAAAATTTCCAGTAAACTTTCAAAACCAAGAATAACATGTTTTATATGTATGTCTGTATATGTAAAGTGGAAGTCAGAAAAAAAATTATATTGTTAAACCCACACATGTGTAAACTGTCTTGGACTAACAAAAAGTTATGCTTTTTTTTTTTTTTTTTTTTTGAGACAGAGTCTCACTGTATTGCCTTGAGTAGAGTTCCCTGGCTTCAAGGCTCATAGCATCTTCAAACTCTTGGGCTCAAGTGATCCTCCCACCTCAGCTTCCTGAATAGCTGAAAGTACAGGAGTCTGTCACCATGCCTGGCTAATTTGTCTATTTTTAGTATAGACAGGATCTTACTCAGCCTAGTCTGGAACTCCTGAGCTCAAGCAATCCACCCATCTCAGCCTCCCAGAGTGCTAGGATTATGGGCATGAGCCACCTCGCCTGCCAAAGACTTACGTTTTTGTGGTATCTGTATTAAAAATGAACATAAGGAAGGTCGCTGCTGCCCCAGCTACCATCGCCGCTACCACCACCACCGCCGCGGTGCGGGAACCGGGACTGCCGCCGCCAGTCCTTCTGCGCCCGTGACGCGGGCCCGAGAGACAGTGTGGGGAGGGGCGGCGGCGGAGGAGGAGGAAGCGGAGCTGCCATGAGGGAGGCGCCGGGGACCCGCGGGGAGGCCGCGCAAAGGTGAAGGATGCTGGCGGGGAGGCCCGGAGGCCGGAGCGCGGCGGCAAGACTGGGCTCGGAACCCTCGGATCCCCTCGGCAGGGCCCCGCTCAGCCCCCGGAAGCGCGGCGGGCGCCACCGGCCCGGCGCTCACCTCAGGTCAGCAGTTTGTATTGAGTCCGCTCTTTGGAAGACACTGTTCTAGGTTCTAGGGAGACAAGTATAGTAGAGATATGAAAATCCACCTAGAGAAGAATTTGGAAGAAGAACGCCAAATACTACTGCAGCAACAAAAAATATGTCGCAATCGAGCATGTAAATATTTTATGGAGTCAAATAGGAGAAAAAAACTTATAAATTCAGATGATGAAATAATAGTCCTATGAAGCTAACTGGCAGAATAAGACAGAATGGGAGAAAGTGCCCATAGAAGAAGAGGAAGCACTACCAAATAACAGATGAGGGACAAGCACTTGGCAGCTTCACTAAAATCTATGATAAAAGATTCCTTAAATATTCTAATGGTAGAAAAATTATCTGGAGAATCAGTGAAATAAGTCAGTTGGTGAACATGTATGAGGCAAATATGTTACCTAATTGTGAGAATATTGGAGCTTGGAAATTTCCCATGAAGTATGAAATAAGTAGAAAATACTTTAAACAATAAGTCATATTTTCATATCTCCACATATATGCTATAAGTTAAACAACATAAATAAATTCAAATAAGTTTAGATGTCAATAGTTTTAAGTATTCAGGGGTAATACACTCATACTGTATTGGAGGAAATTAGAATATTTGGAAGTTATCTTTGACTGTTTCCAGTGTTGTAGAAGATAGTCATTTCTCACTCAACTAACATTTACTAGGAAACTCCAAGATTTTATATACTTTCTAGAGGATAAAAAATAAGAGGCATAATCCTTGCCCTCAAATTACTAATAGTGAAATAATAAAGGATGGCAATGCTATGTAGTAAATACTGTGATAGAGTCACCTGTGAGGTACTATGTAGTAAATACTGTGATAAAGTTACCTATGAGGTACCAAGGAATTATATCCCAATGACTTATAGGACAAGGAAGAATTTCTGCAAGAGTAAAGTTTTGTTAGTTCAGCAAGAGTTAGCCTGGGAACATGAAAAGGAAAGTTTTTTTTCAGAGAAAGCAATGTGTGAAAAGGCCTAATATTGTGAAATATAAGACAAAGGTTTTATGTAACTGATGCTTGGGAAAATGTGGAAGAGTGTCAGGAGCTGTCACTATAGAACTGGTAAGAGACATTTTAAGAAATAACTTCTGTGATCAAGGAATATAGCAATGTCTCAGGCTACAAAATCAACACCCGTAAATCTGTAGCCTTTATATATACCAACAATAGCCAAGCCAGAAAAGCAGCCAAGGACCCTATCCTTTCACAGTAGTGCCAAAGAAGATGAAATATTTGGGAGTTTACCTAACAAAGGATGTGAAAGATATCTATAAAGAGAACTATGAAACTCTAAGAAAAGAAATAGCTGAAAATGTTAACAAATGGAAAAATATACCATGCTCATGGCTGGGAAGAATCAACATTGTTAAAATGTCTGTACTACCCAAAGCAATATATAATTTCAATGCAATTCCTATCAAAGCTCCATTGTCATATTTTAAAGATCTCGAAAAAATAATACTTCGTTTTATATGGAATCGGAAAAAAACTTCGAATAGCCAAGACATTACTCAGAAAGAAAAACAAAGCAGGAGGAATCCCGCTACCAGACCTGAGACTCTACTATCAATCGATAGTGATCAAAACAGCATGGTACTGGCACAGAAACAGAG
>CAUYRH010093795.1:0-13794 GCA_963574655.1 Perodicticus potto
GGGGAATTCAAGCCATTAACATTTATTGAGATAATTGATAAGTGTGGTAGTGTTCTATTCATCTTATTTTGTGAGAGTCCATTGCTTAGTTTTATCTTTTGTATCAGTGTGGAAGTTAGGCTTTGACCTTTAATTTCTGAGTTCTTATTTTGCTGTTGATCCATTGTGATGGTCAGTGTGTAGAACAGGTTGGAGTATTTCCTGTAGAGCTGGTCTTGTTGTGGCGAATTTGCTCAAGGTTTGTATATCAGTAAATGATTTGATTTCGCCATCAATTTTAAAAGTTAGCTTGGCAGGATATAGAATTCTGGGCTGGAGATTGTTCTGTTTAAGTAGGTTAAAGGTAGATGACCGTTGTCTTCTTGCTTGGAAAGTTTCATTGGAGAAGTCTGCAGTTACCCTGATAGATTTGCCCCTGTAGGTCAACTGGTGCTTACTCCTGGCAGCTTGAAGAATCTTTTCTTTTGTCTTGACTTTGGATAGGTTCATCACTATGTGTCTTGGGGAAGCTCGGTTAGAGTTGAAGCGACCTGGGGTCCAATATCCCTCTGAAAGGAGAGTGTCAGAATCTTTGGTGATATTTGGGAAATTTTCATTTATAATATCTCTAGTATGGCTTCCATTCCCCTGGGGCATTCTTCTTCCCCTTCCGGGATACCTATAACTAGTATGTTTGAACACTTCATAGAGTCCCATAATTCTGTCAGTGAACATTCTGCTTTCTCTCTCTTCTTTTCTGCCTCTTTAACTATCTGAGTTATCTCAAGAGCTTTGTCCTCTACCTCTGAGATTCTTTCTTCTGCATGGTCTAATCTGTTCTTGATACTTTCTACTGCATCTTTAAGTTCCCTAGTTGACTGCTTCAGTTCCCTCAGCTCTGCCATATCATTTTTATATTCTTCATAGCATTCGTCTCTTAATTGATTCTGTTTTTCAATTTCTTTTTCTACTTTATCAGCATTTTCCTTCATTGTTTCCTTCATTTCCTTGATTGTTTTCATCATCTGTATTCTAAATTCCATTTCTGTCATTTCTAACATTTCCTTATAGGTGGAATCCTCTGCAATATCTACCTCACAGCCCCTTGGGGGGTTACTCTGGACTTTTTTTTCATGATGCCAGGAGTTTTCTGCTGATTCTTCCTCATGAGTCATTTCTTTTATCTGTTTCCTTGCCCTAATTTTCCTTTCACTTCTTCCTGTTCTTTAAGTTGCCATGCCTCTGGACTAGGGTTTTGATGAGTCCTTTTGGTACAGGACCAGAAGGATGAGAAGATTGAAGAGCAAGAAGGGATAAAAGAAAGAAAGAGAGAAAAAAAAAATGAAAGAAAAAGAGAAGAAAAAGGAGAGTGGGTGGGTAGAAGCAACTATCGACCAAAAGAAGAGAGGAACAGGAAGAGGGGGATGGGAGCAATATAGGTGTACAATAGGGTACTTTGACCCAACCTTAATAACTCCCAACCTCTGGGAGTGCCGGGTTGGGTGGTTACCTCAGCAGCTCTTTGCCAGCCTGTGTGAACACAGTACCCCACCTCCACCAAGTAGAGAGGAAAAACAAAAATGCAATAAATCAAAACAAAACAAGAAACTGAAAACTTTATGGGATAAAATTAGGGAAAAAAACCATTATGGGATAAAATTGGGGGGAAAAAAACCAATTAATATGGGTAGAAACACCAGCCAAATTGAAGTTCTAATTGTTGAAAAAGGCAACAATGGAAAATTATATTTAAACTAGAAAAATGAAGAAATAAAGAAATAAAAAAGAAAGGAAAAATCTTTAAGGAAAAGGCTGAAATTAAAAACAAAACAACAATAACAAAAACAAACCAAAAAAAAAAAAAAACAAACCAAAAACCAAAAACAAAGCAGTATATATATCTTGCTGATATTGTCTTGGCAAGAGGTGATCTTCTGGGGTATGATATGTTAGTCACAATGTTGGTATAGCTGTACAAAATGGAGACCAGAGGCCTCTAATGATTTCTCAAACCCCCTTTTTCCTCCATTCTTGAGATACTTTGCTAAGGAGAATATGTTCCAGCTCTATCCATGTAAACATGAATGAGATAAAGTCTCTGTCTTTCTTTGAGCTGCATAATATTCCATGGTGTACATATACCACAATTTATTAATCCATTTGTGGGTCAATGGGCACTTGGGCTTCTTCCATGACTTAGCAATTATGAATTGGTCTGCAATAAACATTCTGGTACAAATAACTTTGTTATAATGTGATTTTTGGTCTTCTGAATATATACCTAGTAGGGGAAAAATAGGATTGAATGGCAGGTCTATTTTTAGATCTGTAAGTATTCTCCAAACATCTTTCCAAAAGGAGAGTATTAGTTTGCATTCCCACCAGCAATGTAGAAGTGTTCCCTTTTCTCCACATCCACGCCAACATCTCTGGTTTTAGGATTTTGTGATGTGGGCTAGTCTTACTAGGGTTAGATGATATCTCAAAGTAGTTTTGATTTGCATTTCTCTGATGATTAAGGATGATGAGCATTTTTTCATGTGTCTGTAGACTGTGCACCTGTCTTCAGACAAGTTTCTCTTCAATTCTTTTGCCCACCCTGAGATGGGATCACTTGTTCTTTTCTTGCTCATACATTTGAGTTCTCTGTGGATTCTGGTTATTAAACCCTGTCAGAGGCATAATCTGCAAATATTTTCTTCCATTCTGAGGGCTGTCAGTTTGCTATACTTATTATGTTCCTGGATATGCAGAAGCTTTTTAGTTTGATCAGGTTCCCAGTAATGTACTTTTGGTGTTGCTTCAATTAGTCCTTAGGATTTTTATGGCTTTCCCAATTCTTTATAGGACTAAACACATTTCAGTCATGGCAAAGACTAGAATAGAAAATATGACCTTAAAAAGAGGCTTCTAGCCCTCGTGGAAAGTGGGGTAAAGGATATCTAAATCAGGTTCTGCTCAACTTCTTAAGAGTTCAGGGCCTCAGACCATGGGATCTGACCAACTCTGATTTACCCTACTACAGACAATTTGGTGGAAGGGAAGCGGAAACGTCGCAGTAACATCAGCTCACCGGCCACCCCCACTGCCTCCAGTAGTAGCAGCACAACCCCTACCCGTAAAGTCACAGAAAGTCCTCGTACCTCCATGGGAGTCCTCTCAGGCAAAAGAAAACTTATCATTTCTGAGGAGGAAAGGTCCCCTGCCAAGCGAGGCCGCAAGTCTGCTGCTGTGAAACCTGGTGAGTGCTTCATTCTGCCTCATCCTCCCTCATCCCTAAGACGACACTAGAATGCACAGTCACCTGCTGGAAAGATGGCAGCGATGGCCCTTCTGTCCTGGCTACCAAGTTGGGGGGTCCCACACAAGCCCATAGGTGGTGCTTACTACAATCCTTCTCCCCCAGTTCTCAGCAGAGTCCAGTGGGTAAAGTAGACTAGCTAGCACTTGATCACAACCATTTGTTGGCTCCTATGTAAGTTCTAGGAGGGAAAGAAATAATTGAATTTAAGGATATTAAAAATAGGTGAAATTTCACCCAGGCCAGCTAAAAACGATGACAGTTGCAACAAAAAATAGCCGGGTGTTGTGGCGGGCACCTGTAGTCCCACCTACTAGGGAGGCTGAGGCAAGAGAATTGCTTGAGCCCAAGAGTTTGAGGTTGTTGTGAGCTGTGATGCCACGGCTGCCTACCGAGGGCAGCATAGTGAGACTCTGTCTCAAAAAAAAAAAAAAAAAGGTGAAATTTCTATTAACATCTCTTCCTTTGCCTGTACCGTACTGTTTCCTGGACCCTGCTCCCCTCTCCCTTTTGCTTGGAGCCCTGTGGCTTTCTCAAGCTTCCTATCAAAAGGTTGTATCTCAGTGTCCATCTACCCTCTTTTCATTGTCTCCAAACAATCCCTTTCCAGTGCCTTATTTATGCTCAACATTAAGAGAGAAGTTCAGTCCATTTTTACTGAGTCTCTATCATGACCCAGACCCAGCTGCTGTGCATTCTGGAGATGCAGAGGTAGAGGCAGTCTCTGCCCTGATGGAATTTTCTCAGGCTAGCAAACTAATGAAATTCTATTGCTTGTTGCATTGTCACTGGCACTAGAGCTCCTTTTCTTTCCTGTGTTTGTGAGTTGTGTCATACCCGTATCTACTTGATACTGCTGCTGTATTTCAAGGTATTTAAAAACAACAGATAACCTTTGTGGAACATTTACTATGTGAGGCATGGAGTTAAGTGCTTCACACACATTATGTCGTATGTAATCCCTATGAAATATAGGTGCTGGAATTTGTTTTCCAGCTGAAGAATCTAAGGCACAGAGAAGCTGGATAACTTTCCCAAGGTGCCAAAGTAAACCAGGATTCAGACTCAGGCAGTCTTGACTTTAAGTCCAGCTTTGTACATATTACATCATATTGCCTCTGAGACTGTTCTCTTGCTGCTGGTTTTATTTTAGAGAGGCATGCATGACCTGTCTGTCATCTTAGCCTCCTAATGAACCTACGATTCAGCTTCTCCAGGTCAGGTATTTGTTTTCTTCTTGAGGACTTATTGGGGCACTCTTAGCATGGGTGTTCTGGGAATCCTGGGCTGCCTAGTACCACTACCTACCCAGGTGTTGGAAACTGAAGCAGTTGAGGAAAGCTGTTTTGATGTGGTGCCATTTGCCTGTAAAAACTTTATTACCAAGTATTCTCTGCACCATTCTGGTGAAGGTCAAAGAGGGGGTGGGAGGATTTACTGGGGAAGTTTCTTGGTAATAAAAAGGTGTTTTTGTTTTTTTAAAGTCTGCTTCAAAATATCACATATCTTGGGGGAAATCAGTACTGGGCAAAGAAAGTAGGCTGAAGATTTCTAAACATTTTTCACTCCTCCTACCTACTCTTTGTTCATTATTAGAACTACCCCTTTTTTCAGATGACCTTAGAAGTATTTAGTGTGGCTCTATAAAAATAATACTTAAACTTGATTTTCACTATGAAAATACTGTGCCCATTGTCACGACTATGTAAACTTTAAACATGTAGGTGGTGCCCATAGCTCAGTGGGTAGGGTGCTAGCTACATACAACAAGGCTGGCGGGTTTGAACCCAGCCTGGGGCATCTAAAACAATAATGGCAACCACAGCAAAAAAATAGCCAGGCGTTGTGGCAGGCGTCTGTAGTCCCAGCTACTTGGGAAGCTGAGGCAAGAGAATCGCTTAAGCCCAAGAGTTTGAGATTGCTATGAGTTGGGTACGCCACGGCACTCTACCCAAGGTGACAGGTTGAGACTCTGTCTCCAAAAATAAAACAAAATTTAAACACGTAAATTACTCCTCATTATAAATTTGATTGGTCCTAGGTTCTTGGCCATTTAGAATGTTGGCTGTAGGAAGGGTCTTTGGTTCATAGTTTAGAAAGTTTATCAGAACATTGTCTACCCATCAGGTCAAGGTTGGTGCTAGGGCTTTTGATTAGGCAGGGGTCTGTATCTCTCTATTAACGTGCCTCTGTCCTTCCTAGGTGCAGTGGGGGCAGGAGAGTTTGTGAGCCCCTTTGAGAGTGGAGACAACACAGGTGAACCTTCTGCCCTGGAAGAGCAGAGAGGGCCTTTGCCTCTCAACAAGACATTGTTTCTGGGCTATGCCTTTCTCCTCACCATGGCCACAACCAGTGACAAATTAGCCAGCCGCTCCAAACTATCAGATGGTCCTACAGGGAGCAGTGAGGAAGAGGAGGGTAAGGCCTTAAGAAGCTCTTGGGGCTCTGACACATGCATTTCCTTCCTTTATAGTCACTTAGGAGCTGGTGGTCCCCCTGCCATGTGTAGAGGAGGCAGGACAAGTAGCAACTGGGATCTTGGTTGGGAAAGTGAAAATCTGTACCCTGCTTTTTTGGTTTATAGACTGTTTTCATAAACCTCCTTTTGGTGAGTAGTTCCTTAGAACAGTCCTGTGAGGCAGATAGGCTACAGACCTCATCCCTTTTATAGATGAGGAAATAAGCTTGAAGAGGAATTGCTTTTTGTCCACAATAGGGGCAAAATGGGAGGAACTACAGCCATGCTCATTTTACTCTCCTACAACCATCCAAGTCAGACAGGTTTCTGAATGCCCTACCATCTTTCTCATTTGTGTTCTAGAGGCAACTGCCCAAGCAAACCCATGTGGAGGGTGAGCTTCATTCTCTTGAGGTCTGAGTGTCAGATTGAGATGTGGGTTGTCCAGTGCCCCAGGGCAATTTGAGAGAGCTTCTTGGTCTTTTCAACTCTTGCACCTATACTTGTCAAACTTAATTTATACTTTGCATTTGTTTCATTGTCATCTGTTACATAGTTTTTGAGTGAAGGCTGCAGTAGGAAGAGGTTTAAGAATTGTGTAGAGAATGAACAAATATATACAACTGGAAGTGACTGATAGCAATAGCCAAAGCTGTCTGTCAAGGCTAAAGATCCAGATGTTGTTCTACAAGTCAGAGTCCTAACATTGAATCATGCAGAATTGAATTAGGAAATGTGCCTTGCCATAAAATAGCACCACTGAAAATAGATCTGTGATAGTTGCCATTTCACATGTGTGGTATGTGGATGACTCCTAATTAACCAACACTGTATCTTATCAACTGCAGCTACATGGAGATATGTACAAGGGCATGAGTGGGATGAGTAGGGAGTTGCAGTTAAGGTTTATACTACTTGGAAGGTACATTAAAAAAAAAAGTTAGGAGGTTCGGCTCTCATGGCATAGTTGCTATGGCGCCAGCCACATACACTGGGGCTGGCGAGTTGGAACCCATCCCCGGCCAGCTAAAACAAGGACAACTACAACAAAAAATAGCTGGGCATTGTGGCAGCCGCCTGTAGTCCCAGCTACTTGGGAGGCTGAGGCAAAAGAATCACTTAAGCCCACGACTTTGAGGTTGCTGTGAGCTGTGACGCCACAGCACTCTACCCGGGGCAACATAGTGAGACTCTGTCTCAAAAAGGAAAAAAAAAAAGTTAGGAGTTGAGTGGCTCTGGTAGTGCAGAGTCAGGCTGTGGGAACAGGTGTGGTGTGATAGGACTGCTATTGTTTGTCAAATAATTCATATAGGTACAATGAAAGAAATAAGGTATGTGAGTTTTCTAGATAAGAATTTTATTTTTATCACAAATAATTAGAAGTCCCTTGAGGATTCTACTGAAGATATGTCATGGCATTAAAACAGTATTCATGGTTTTTATTCTCTAACAAACTCCTACCCTTTTCCTAAACCAGAACTTCATGAGGCTGCTCTATGGATGTTCCATTTGTTGTTGGGTATAACATAGTCAAGAAAGCTGTCGGCTGTGAGATATAGGCTGTCCAGCTTCTTCAAAGTTTCTGTGCCTGTGTAAGGCCTAAAAAACTCATAAAAATTAAGTTAGGTGTTTGGACATTGTTTTTAAAGGGATCTCAAGGTTTCTAGTAGAAAGTGTGGCTATGGTGAATATATCTGTTCTAAGTTGGCTCCTTCATCCTTGGACACTGTCCCAACAGCACTAGAAGAATCCTTGGCATTTTTGGCATATGGAAGGGGTTTCTCAGGCTCAAGAAGGCTGAAGATATCTGTACTAAACAGGTCTCTGCAGAATTACAGTTTTCAGGAAGCTATAGGATAGGTAGTTTTCAATAAAAAGGTTGAAACAGGATTTTCTGACTAGTCTTATTTCAGTTAAATTTTTAAAACCATACTTTCTTTGAGCATTCTGGTTTATCAAACTTTTCGTGTACAAGGGGGTAAAAAGGCTGAAGAAGTGGGAATTTGAAGGCTTTATTATATAGTAATGCACATCAGCTTTTCATTTCCACAGAAAATGGAACTAGTGGGTTTGGTTTGTAACAGGAAAGGTTTAGGGTAGACATAAGTAGAACTTTCTGATGGTAAAGGTTATTCAAATTGGAACATGTCACTTGGGAAATGGTTGTGTGTCTGTCCCTAAGAACAGTTCCATGATATAATCTTAGTGCAGTAATCTCTGATGTTTTAGGTCTGGGACCTACCTCCATGCCTCATCTTTTCGATTGCTCCTACTTTTGTCCCTTCTTTTAGCGGCACTTTATAGACCTCAAGACCGACAGATCTCTTTCTGAACCATGGGGAAGTCCTTGATTTGTCTTTGGGGACACTGCTGTGGAAATAGCTGGGGAGTGGAAAAAGGGGTGGTCAGGAGGAGGCAGAAAGTAGCAAATAAGAAAACCACCACTCAGTAATTATTGATGATCTTGGTTATGTTTTTTTATATAGAATTTTTAGAAATTCCTCCTTTCAACAAGCAGTACACAGAATCCCAGCTTCGAGCAGGAGCTGGCTATATCCTCGAAGATTTCAATGAAGCCCAGGTGAGGAGTTTTCTTTGTGTAGCTACCCAGAGTGGCAATGATAAAAGCCCACTGGCTATATGGAAATAGGCCCAAAAGGGGTTAGGGAGGTTACATAAAGTAGCCAAAGACTTCAAGAAACTGAGAAACTGCCAAAATGTTGTTGCATAGAATAGAATTTTTGTGTACAATGAAGAGAGATTAGAACCTTCGGTTAGGTAATATTTGTGGTTCTGTTGCTGAGACAAAAACAGATTGAAATTTTTTATTTTTACATATACATGTGTTTATTAGGTTTCCACTTTTTGCCTTAACAGAATTTAAAAGGCTTAAAATTTAATAACAATAACAATGGTTAAGGTAAGGACTAGAAACAAAAACCACGTAAAGAATGAACAAAGATAAATATATTCAGAAAAGAAAATAGACAATTAGTGCATCGAAATATTAAGCAATATTAGTAATAATAATGCCAAGAAAGTAACGTTCACATTGTCAAATAAGACATTATAGAGTGCTTTGACTCTGAGGCTCATTATGAAGTCATCAGTTAACTTCTTATTTTTTTTCCAAAGTCTCAAAAAAAAAAAAAAAAGACAACTAATAATATATAAATAAAAGTAAAGGAGAGTTTCAAAAACAGATCATGTTAAATCTTATAGACAATAAAAAAAGAGGAAATATTTCAAAATCATTCTACTTGATCTGGATACACCTGATATTGAAATTGGAGAAAATATATTGTTATAAAGGGAAATTACAAACATATTTCACTTATAAGTGAGGAAGCAATATCCTAAACAACATATTAAAAAGTTGAACTAAAAATTAATGTGTTTAAGTAAGGTACTTTGGTCAAAATTGAATCCAATTTATGTGAGAATTAGTCACTCTTTTCTTTCCTTTCTTCTTTTTTTTTTTTTTCTTTCAAACTTCTTAAAGAAGTATGGAGAATACTCAGGGATCTAAAAGTAGACTTACTGTTTGATCCTGCAATTCCTCTACTAAGTATATACCCAAAAGACCCCAAATCACTTAACAACAAAGATATTTGCACCAGATTTTTTATAACAGCTCAATTCATAATTGCCAAGTCATGGAAGAAGCCCAAGTGCCCATCGACCTATGAATGGATTACTAAATTGTGCTATATGTATACCATGGAACATTATGCAGCCTTGAAAAAGATGGAGACTTTACTTCTTTTATGTTTGCATGGATGGAGCTGGAGCATATTCTTCTTAGTAAAGTATCTCAAGAATGGAAGAAAAAGTATCCAATGTACCCAGTACTATTATGAAACCCATTTATAATCACCCACACTTTCATATGAAAAAAAAGTCACGTCTTAAATGTGACTAAATATGAATTATTTAATGTGATCTATTGATAGCGTGTTTCCTGCAGACCCCGGTCCTCTGCTTTGTCTGCTCCCTTTCATCCTGCCCTGGGACGTTCCCTCACATTACCTTTCTCCCGCCCACGTTCTTCCTTCAGAGTACTTATCACCTACCAACCACCCATGTCATTTATTTGTTGTTCTGCTGGAATGTAAGTTTCTTGAAGGCATGGGCATTTTGTTTTGTTTACTCATCTCTCTCAAATGCCTTCAAGGGTACCTGGCATGTGGGAATGTGGTGTTTAATAAATGTTTTATGAATAAACAAGCCATCAAGGTGTACTTGGTCTTTGTTTACAATAATTTTTTCTTGTATAAATTAAAATAACACCTACCCTTAATCAAAATTAGGAAGATATTTTGTGAACTGGCAACCATTAGTCTTCTACACATGGATTTAAGGTTGTGCCAAAACACAGAAGCTTCAAATAAGATTTTCTGAAAGGAAGAGTTACTTTTTTCTTTTTTCTGATATAACTTAATTACAAACTCTTCATGCAAAACGCAGTAATTAAATAAAACATATTGAAATGTGGAACTTTCGTTTTCCCGGTAAAGCTGTCATCATAAGCTAGTTTTGACTGATCATACAATGTATAATATTTTCTAATTAAAGTACTTATTGCAGAACTTCTTAGATTACTTCGGTTTGGAAGTGAAAGTGAACGCATATGGAAAGTGATTAGATTCTATGGAAGGTCTGAATAAGAAAGGGAATATGAGATGAAATACAAGGCAGCCAATATATTGGGCAAGAACGATGTCAATTAAACTCCAGACATCGTTAGTGCTCTGTATCATGCGAGAACTGTATTAGTCCCGTGGAAACTGGAAGGCAGAATAACATAGTCTTTCCGTGAAGTGGCAGATGCATCTCTGTGAAAGGGCCAAGAGGCAAAAAGCATAAATTCAATTCTCAACATTTAATGGATTAAGAAATATATGGCTATTTGGGGGATAATCTGGGAGCAACAATAACAATTATAAATAATTGAAATGAGGGTAATAAAAAGGTTTCTTTCATGTTCTAGTTTGAATAGTTTCCAACAAGAAATCTGAAATTCTTAACATTGCTCCGCTAAATGTCATCTGGCCTTTTCTCCGGCTGCCTTCGAGATTTTAATTTGGTTGTCAGCAGTTTGTGGGTGATGTCCTTCAGCTTGCATGTGTGTGGGGTAATTAAACTGCGAACGTCATTTCCAGACCCGTGAAGACAGGTGCGTGGTGTTCATGCTAGTAAATGCGCCACCTTTTCATCGAGAATGCTGCTCGTGTGGGCCGCAGAGACAACCCGGCCAGCTCCGAGCTGGGTTTGCGTTTTGTTGTTCTTGCCCATTCGTTGCCCCAGCGACTCCAGACTCCTCTGCTGCTCCCTGTGGGATGGCAGCAGCTGGCCTGCAGAGGGCGCTTCTCCGTGTTCATCTCCATCACCGCCTCTCCTTCATCCCTGTGCACCTGTGCCTGGGAAGGGGCGGTATTAGTTTCCCAGAGCTACTGTAACAAATGACCACCAACTTGGGGCTTGAAACAGAAAGTTATTCTCTCCCCATTCTGGGAACGAGATGTTTGAAGTCTAGTCGTCCCCAATCCCAGGGGAGGACCCTCTGCCCCTCGCTGCCCTCGGTGGGGGCGGCATCAGTCCAGTCTGACTTCGTCTTCTGCCGCTGCCTTCTGTGTCTCCACCCTCGCGAGATGCTTCATCTGCGCACCTGTGTCCAAGTGTCCCTGTGTAGTAAGGACGCTGACCGTGGGATTACTGCCCACCCAATGCAGTGACCTCTTTAACCCGGTCACATGTCCAGTGTCACATTCATAGCCCTTGGGGGTTAGGACACAAGCACATCTTCTTGGGGGATATAGTCCAACTCTTAAGAGGAGCCACTGCCCTGCTCTCGTCCCCTCTCAGTGTGAGACAGGTGAGAGACGGGTGACTCTGTGTCACCTCTTTCTTTGTGCCTGTGAGCCTGCTGGTAGGAACTGGGGAGGGGGTGTCACTCTGCTCGTCCCAGTTTAGCCTTGGTCACAGGCAGGCCCTATGTACCTGGGTCTGGGGCAGGAAGAGATGACCTCTTCATGCCCCGGTGGCAGGAGACATGCACCGTATCGCTCTGGGTCCTGGACCCGGGCGTCTTCCCTTCACTCTCCCTGGACAGAGAGCTTCGTGTCTCTCCCACCCTCCCCAGCGCCAGGGAGCATCGTAAGTGTAGTGGTCAGCACTGGGCTTTCTCCTCCGCGAGCAGCTTAAGGCCTTATCTTCCTAGGAGGGCCCAGGTGCTGTCCTCTCCTCCCAGCGGCACCCCCAGACCCCTTCTGGGAGCCCTCTCAGAGCGTGTTCCCAACCTGGCCTCTGTCTTCCCACAAGCACCCAACACAAGCACCTACAGAAGTGCCTGTGAGGGAACTTCATTCTCCGGCTTGTCCACACAGAACCTTCAGGAACCTTGACAATTTGGGGTGAACTCTTCCTCCCGTCCATAGGATGGTCTCCACGATCCCTTTTTCCTCTCTCTGTAGCAGGTGAGCGGGGCTCTTTCTCACCTGGGACAGCCACATTCGTCCTTAGAGTTTGGGACACTTGCTCGCTCTGTGAGCTAAAATCTCAGATGAGTTAAGAAAAAACACGCCGTGTTTTTGAAGTTATCTTGTAGCTAGTATGGGAAGAATATTTTCCAACTTTCTGTATCCCGGGCAGAAGTGAAACTCCTTTTTTTTTCCTGTCATCTGAGCTGTCCGCAAAGTATCCGGCCATGCATTGTGAAAAACAGAGACACCCATGGCTGGATACTTCCCAGACAACCCTCCTGTATCCAATTATAAATCTGTACTAATGGCTTCCGATATCCTTCGTCAATAGATTAATTTCCACAAAGATAATTTTGAGGTGTTGGATCATCTTGACAAGTGTTTTGAATCATGCAGAAATCAAAATATTCTCTAGTATTGCTTTGGAATTAATTTGTTGAGAACTGGTTGTACTTGGAAGGTGTATCTTTGATGGCTCTGTGGCCTTCAGACCCATGCCTCAGGTTTACGTAACAGCCCCTAGGCTGGGGGGCTGACCCGTAGTGGGACCACAGGCTGGCCTGGCCCCCCGCAGGTCATTACTGCTGAAAGGTGGCTCAGCACTGTGGCCGTGGCTCTTCCATTGCCTTCCCCCTGCTTCCAAGTTGATGTTTTCATTCTCATAGCTAGTCTTTTAAGAGAGCTTAAAGTGTTTTCCATTTGACTTTCCATTCACACTTATCATTTTTCACTCAAGACTTTCGACAGAGAAACTACAGGACACAGAGAAATCTTTATAGTGAAAGGGTGAAATAGTCATCGCACCTCCCACTTTCTGTTCAATATCACGTGTGAAACATTTGTGGTCACCCACTGGGGTGGCCCAATTGTATAATAGAAGCAACCACACGGGATGGGTGAGAACAGAGGATTCAAAGACCTCCAGTGTCTGCAGGTGACATTGAAATGTTTGTAAACTATGTGATATGCTTGGCAGAGCTTCCTCTTAGGTAACTGCTTACCTTTGAAACATCAATGTGTTCTTATTTAAATTGGCTTAAGTCTTGTGTGTTAACAGAACACAGTATATAGACATGAATGAATAGGTGTGCATATTTGTTAATATCAGTTCTGTCACATTAGGAGTTTAGAGAATTCAGCAGAAATGTTCAATTTTACTTAGCAACTCATTTTTTTTTTATTAAATCATAGCTGTGTACATTAATGCAATCATAGGGTACAATGTGTTGGTTTTATATACAATTTCAAATATTTTTAGCTAACTAGTTAATATAATCTTCACGGCATTTTCTTAGTTATTGTGTTCAGATATTTAAATTCTACATTTAGTAAATTTCACATGTACCCTTATAAGATGCACCGTAGGTGTGGTCCCACCAATTACCTTCCCTCCTCCCCTCCCCTCCCCTCTCTACTTTCCCCATATTCTTGGACTATAATTAGGTTATAGCTTTCATATGAAAGCTATAAATTGGTTTCATAGTAGGGCTGAGTACATTGGATACTTTTTCTTCGATTCTTGAGATGCTTTGCTAAGAAGAATAAGTTCCAGCTCCATCCATGCAAACATGAAA
>CAUYRH010093798.1:0-10222 GCA_963574655.1 Perodicticus potto
GTAGCTGGGACTACAGGTGCCCGCCACAATGCCAGGCCATTTTTTGGTTGCAGCCGTCATTGTTGTTTGGCCGGCCGGGCTGGATTCGAACCTGCCAGCTCAGGTGTACGTGGCTGGCGCCTTAGCCTGTTGAGCCACAGGCGCCGAGCCGAAATGAGTTGTTTTGTTTTTGAGAGAGAGTCTCACTTTGTCACCCTAGTTGGAGTAGTGTGGTAGTTATAGCTCGTAGCAACCTCAAACTCTTGGGCTTAAGCCCTCCACAATGCCCAGCTATTTTTAGAAATGGGATCTCGCTCTTGCTCAGGCTGGTCTCGAACCCGTGAGCTCAGGTGATCCACCCGCCTCGGCCTCCCAAGTACTGGGATTACAGGTGTGAGCCAGAGTTTTTCTCCTCTGTGGTCATGTATTAGGTGATCTACTGGCTTCATATTAATATTGAGTACATTGGATAATTGCTTTTCTATTCTTGTGATACTTTACTAAGAAGAATGTGTTTCAACTCCATCCAGGACGTTATAGAAGATGCAAAGTAACCATCTTTTTATGGTTGAATAGTATTTCATGGTGTGCATGTACTACAATTTGTTAATCCATTCCTGAGTTGGTGAGCATTTAGACTGTTTCCACGTCTTAGCAATTGTAAATTGAGCTTCGATAAATAGTCTAGTGCAAATGTCTTTATGGTAAAATGATTTTTTTGGGCGGGGGGCAGGCACCATAGCTTACATCTGTAATCCCTCAAGAGTTTGAGTTGCTGTGAGCTGACACCACAGCACTCCACCAAGGGTGACAAAGTGAGACTCCGTCTCAAAAAAACAAAACAAAACAAGACAAAAAGAATGACTTATCAGTTTCTGGCTTATACAGATGGATTTTTGGGATACTGCTTAGAGACACTGAATACCAAGTTCAGGGATGAAGACTGTGAGTTTGGTCTTAGATAATGGTATGTTTGAGGTACCTTTGAGAACTCCCAAGAGGAGTTGGAGGGATGGATCTAGAGCTGAGAATGTGCCTCTAGACTGGAGACAGAAATTGTGAGCTAGAACAAACAAACAAACAAACAAAATAAATAAATTGTGGGCTATTTGCAAATAGGTGGTAATTGAAGCCATGTGGGGGCGGGGATAAGGTTGTCTATGTCAGAGAGTATTGGAGTGAGAATGTAGGAGAACCTAGGAAGGAGGCTTGAGAAACTACAGTAATTTATGCAGAGTAGAAGAGGATCAGCCTGCAAAGATCAGGCAAGACGAGCCAGGGAGATTTAAAAGAAAGGAGGGACTTGTGTTATTGAAACCAAAAGAAGAGATGGTTTCAAGAAGTGGGAAGTGGTCTGTTAACATTGTCTGTTGGTGGCTTGGTGCCTGTAGCTCAAGTGGCTAAGGCGCCAGCCACATACCCCAGAGCTGCCAGGTTCGAATCCAGCCTGGGCCTGCTAAACAATAATGACAACAACAACCAAAAAACAGCCGGGCATTGTGGCTGGCGCCTGTGGTCTCAGCTACTTGGGAGGCTGAGGCATGAGAATCGCTTGAGCCTGGGAGTTGGAGGTTGCTGTGAGCTGTGATGCCACAGCATTCTACTCAGGGTGAGAGTTTGAGGCTCTGTCTCAAAACAAACAAACAAAAAACAGTGTCTTTTGGTGCTGAGAGGTCAACTAAGATGTGGAGTAGTAAACATGTGTTACATTTAGGAATATGCCAATATATTGGCAACTTTAGCCAGATCTATTTTCATGGAGTAACAGGATAGCAATCTGAATTGGAATAGAATGCAGTTAGCAGAGAGGGGAAGACAAAGAAATGGAAAAAAGAGTATAGGCAGCTATTGAAGCAGTTTAGCTGCAATAGACATGGAAAAGTCAAGGTAGTAGCAGGAATGAGATTAGGGTCAAGATAGGCCTCTTTTTTTATTTATTTTATTATTTTATTTTATTTTTTGTCTAAATGGTTTTATTTGAAACAATAGTTGTACCAAGCAAGAGCTTACTTTCCCCATTCCAAATTAAAACAGAGCACAATAGGGGAGAAAAGTCATTTGGCAGGACAGTTCCAATATCTGAATGTCCTTCTATTCATCATGGTTGGGGTAACTTTATTCATAAGCAGTTGTTTGTACACAAAATATTAGGCCCATACTGTTGGTGTCACACAAAAGGAAGTGGTCTTAACTTTATATGTGGGGCAGTATGTTCTATAAATGCAGAAAGGTAGGAGAAGCACAAACACAACCCACTCTTTAATCTTTTTTTTTTTTTTTTTTTTGTGGAGACAGAGTCTCACTTTATCGCCCTCAGTAGGGTGCCAGTAGGGCGTCACACTGCTCACAGCAACCTCCAACTCCTGGGCTTAGGCGATTCTCTTGCCTCAGCCTCCCGAGTAGCTGGGACTACAGGTGTCTGCCACAACGCCTGGCTATTACAACCCACTCTTTAAAAAAACTAATTCAAAGTAGATTTTTCTATTTCCCCCTTTCTCCCATAATAAAAAGTAGTGCTGGGATCTGACATCCAGATTTGGGTTTTATCCTGACCATTTACAAAGTGTTCCCCATATGAATTGCATCATCGGGGTTATGGGGGCCTCTTTTTTAATAGGGAAAAGTTTTGTGGATGGTAAAGTTTACATTTAAGGGTCTGTAGAGAGTGGTTAAAATACTGCACAGAGAGGGGATAAATCATAGTGTATGTTTGCTGAGAAAGAGAAGGGGATGGGACACAAAGCAATAGGTGGTGGAATTAGTGTTCAGTGTGTCAACTTAAAATAATCAATTTAAATGAGCTATTTTATTTAATTTTATATATTTATTTTTTTAGAGACAGAGTCTCACTTTATGGCCCTCAGTAGAGTGCCGTGGTGTCATAGCTCACAGCAACCTCCAACTCCTGGGCTTAGGCGATTCTCTTGCCTCAGACTCCTGAGTAGCTGGGACTACAGGTGCCTGCCACAACGCCCGGCTATTTTTTTGTTGCACTTTGGCCAGGGCTGGGTTTGAACCCACCATCCTCGGTATATGGGGCTAGCACCCTACTCACTGAGCCACAGGTGCTGCCCTATTTTATTTTATTTTATTTATTTATTTTTTTGAGACAGAGCCTCAAGCAGTCACCCTGGATAGAGTGCTGTGGCATCACAGCTCACAGTAACCTCCAATTCCTGGGCTAGAGTGAGTCTCTTGCCTCCGCCTCCCAAGTAGCTGGGACTACAGGTGCCTGCCACAACGCCCGGCCACTTTTTGGTTGCAGCTGGTATTGTTGTTTGGCGGGCCCAGGCTGGATTCGAACCCGCCAGCTCAGGTGTATGTGGCTGGCGCCTTAGCCCGTTGAGCCACAGGTGCTGAGCCGCATTTTATTTTATTTTATTTTTGAGACAGAGTCTCACATTGTTGCCCTTAGTAGAGTGCTGTGGTGGCATAGCTCACAGTAACTTCAAACTCTTGGGCTCAGGCAATCCTCTTGCCTCAGCCTCCCAAGTAGTGGGAACTACAGGTGCCCATAACAATGCCCGGCTGTTTTTAAGAGATGGGGGGTCTTGCTCTTGATCAAGCTGGTCTTGAACTCCTGACCTCAAGCAATCTGCCCTCCTCTGCCTCCTAAGTGCAAGGATGACAGGCATGAACCACTGCACCTGGCAAATAATCTAATTTAAAGAGAGTTTATTTGAGTGCAAAATTTGAGGGTGAGCCACTTGTAAACACTGACTCCAAAGGAAGGAAGTCAGTATTATGAAGTAGAGAAGTTAAAGTTTCATTTATGTAGGCAGAGACAGCAGAGTTTTTAGCAGTATTACGACATTTTTCATACAAGGTTGGTACATAGTTACAGCAATTTTATTGGTAATAAGCAGTATTTCTTTGGGGGGAGGGTATGTTTAACATTTTTTACAGCGGTATAAAATAGTGATTTCATGAGTTCTCTGTTATCCTGTCTAAGCAAAGCAAGACAACAAAAGGAAAGTTATCTTGAATGAGGATCATTGATTAAGAAAGCAGGACGTTTTTGTCCCTGACACCGGTCGTTTAATTCTCTCTAGTCACTGCACAGAACAAGAAAAATAAGAAAGTAAATTAATCTATAATCTGAGAAAAAAAACAGTTGTGCCCATAGCTCAGCAGCTAGGGTGCCAGCCACATACACCGGAGTTGGCGGGTTTGAACCCAGCCGAGGCCCGCCAAACAACGACAACTACAACCAAAAAATAGCCAGGTGTTGTGGCAGGTGCCTGTAATCCCAGCTACTTGGGAGGCTTAGGCAAGAGAATCACTTAAGTCCGAGAGTTGGAGGTTGCTGTGAGCTGTGATGCCATGGCACTCTACCGAGGGTGACATAGTGATACTCTGTCTCAAAAAATAAAAAATAAAAATAAAAATAAAAATAAAGGTCCACAAGGTGGAACTATGGTAGAAGAAATCTATATATAAGTAGCCATTGTTTCCTCCCTTGCTTTCCTATAATTGCTTATTATTCAGGAGCCATATGATGGTCATAAAGATTCTTAGCTTTCTTTTTCTTTTTGAGACAGAGTGTCTCTATTTGGCCTTTGGTAGAGTGCTGTGGTGTCACAGCTTACAGAAACCTCAAACTCTTGGGCTTAAGCGATTCTCTTGCCTCAGCCTCCCAAGTAGATGGAACTAAAGGCTCCTGCCACAACCCCCGACTATTTTTTTGTTGCAGTTGTCATTGTTGTTTAGCAGGCCCGGGCTGGGTTTGAACCCACCAGACCCAGTGTGTGTGGCTGATGCCCTACCCACTGAGCTCTGGGGGCCTAGCCTTTTTTGCTTTCTACATTGCTCCCATAGATAATAACCTTGTGAAACCTAAGGCTGATTTTTTTTTTTTTTTTGAGACAGAGTCTCACTTTATCGCCCTTGGCAGAATGCTGTGACATCACAGCTCACAGCAACCTCCCACTCCTGGGCTTAGGCGATTCTCTTGCCTCAGCCTCCTAAGTAGGTGGGACTACAGGTGCTCGCCACAACACCCGGCTGTTTTTTTGGTTGTAGTTTTCATTGTTGTTTGGCAGGCCTGAGCTGGATTTGAACCCGCCATCTCTGGTGTATGTGGCTGGCGCCTTAGTCATTTGTGCTACAGGCAGCAAGCCATATTTTTGCTTGTTTGTTTGAGACATAGTGTCACTTTTTCACCCTCGGTACAGTGCTGTGACATCACAGCTCACAGCAACCTCCAACTCTTGGGCTTAAGCAATTCTCTTGCCTCAGCCTCCCAAGTAGCTGGGATTACAGGCACCTGCCACAACGCCTGGCTATTTTTAGAGATGGGGTCTCGTTCTTGCTCTGGCTGGTTTAGAACTGTGAGCTCAGGCCATCCACCCACCTTGGCCTCCCTAAGGCTAATTTTTGAGATATATTATAGGCGCTGCATTCCAGTGGAATGGCCAACCCACCCAGATGAGTGACCCATACCAGAAACTGACTCAACGGGTCTTGCGACAACCCACCCAAGAACCAACTTGGTAAAGAAGATAATTTCTATACCCCTATGGTTCTGACCTGAAGCCAGCCAATTAGCAGACCAAAGCATACCAAAGCCAATTGCCTAGCCCTTTACCTGATAAACTATCTTTAAAAACCCTTTGTCCCAAATTCTTGGGGAGATGAATTTGAGAACTTCCTCCTATTTTCTCCCATGACACCTGTAATATGCTGTCTCTTGTTCAGTGGGCAATAAACCTTGTAGGGCTCTAAAAATATTGACAGCCCATTTGTACAAGCCCATTTCAGGGTTTTTTCTTTTGTTTAAGACAGAGTCTCACTTTGTGGACCTGGGTAGAGTGTCGTGGCGTCACAGCTCACAGTAACCTCAAACTCTTGGGCTCAAACAATTCTCTTGCCTCAGCCTCCCAAGTAGCTGGGGCTACAGGTGCCTGCAACAATGCCTGGCTATTTTTTGTTGTTGTTGTTGCAGTTGTAATGTTTGTTTTAGCTGGTCCAGGCCGGGTTCGAACCTACCACCCTTGGTGTATGTGGTAGGTGCCCTACCCATTGAACGACGGGTGCCCTCACCTTTTATTTTTTTTGTTTTTAGAGACAGAGTCTCACTTTGTCACCCTCGGTAGAGTTCCATGTCATCACAGCTCACAGCACCACCCCCTGTTTTTTTTAAACAGAATCTCACTCCATTGCCCAGAGTGCCATGGCATCAGCTTAGCTCACAGCAACCTCAAACTCCTGGGTTCAACCCAAATCCCAGAAAGGAGAGAGCTTCCTGCCTCAGCCTCCTTAGTAGCTGCGACTACAGGTGCCCGCCACAATGCCTGGCTAATTTTAGTATTTTTAGTAGAAATGGGGTCTTGTTCTTGTTCAGACTGGTCTCAAACTCTTGAGCTCAAGCAATCCACCTGCCTTGGCCTCCTGAAGTGTTAGGATTACAGGTGTGAGCCACTGTGCCCGGCCCCATTCCAGATTGTTAATGTTAAATTTACCATGAACCAAACTTTATGTTTTCTTTTTTATTTGTTTTGAGACAGAGCCTCAAGCTGTCACCCTGGATAGAGTGCCGTAGCATCACAGTTCACAGCAACCTCTAAATTCTGGGCTCAAGCGAGTGTCCTGCCTCCACCTCCCAAATAGGTGGGACCACAGGCACCTGCCCCAATGCCTGACCACAAGCTTTATGTTTTCTAAATGCTTTTCTAGGTATTCTAATGTTTTTTTTTTTTTTTTTTTGGTAGAGACAGAGTCTCACTTTATCACCCTTGGTAGAGTGCCGTGGCGTCACACAGCTCACAGCAACCTCCAAATCCTGGACTTCAGCGATTCTCTTGCCTCAGCCTCCCGAGTAGCTGAGATTATAGGCACCTGCCACAACGCCTGGCTATTCTTCTGCTTTTGCAGTTTGGTCAAGGCCGGGTTTGAACCCTCCACCTTCGGTATATGGGGCCGGCGCCCTACTCGATGAGCCACAGGGGCCGCCCTCTAATGTTTTATTTAGTCCTCAAAGCAGCCTCATGAGGTAGGTATTATTATTATTGCCTCCTTTTCATAGAGGATGAAATGGAGATACAGCAAAGTTACGTCATTTGTTTAAGGTCAAAAGAGCTAGGTTTGGAAACAGGCATCAAATCCAGATAGTCTGGTTCTAAAGCCTATGATCTTTTTTTTTTTTTTTTCTTTTATTTCAGATCACTATGAGGTATGAATAATTAGGTTACAATGTTTGCATTTGTTAGGTAAACAAATAGTTGTAGTTGTGTCCTGCACTCAGGAGGTGTGCCATATACCCTTACATTCTACCCATTAGGTGAGAGCACACCAATCCCTCTCCATCTTCCCCACTCTCCATTCCCTCCTCCTTGAATTGAATTGAATTTTTCTCCTGTGTGGGCGTGTATTAGTTTGTCTACTGGTTTCATATTAGTATTGAGTACATTGGGTACTTGCTTCTCCATTCTTTTGATACCTTACTAACAAGAATGTGTTTCATCTTGCTCCAGGTTAATAAAAACATGTAAAGTCTCCATTTTTTATGGCTGACTAGTATTCCATGGTATACATATACCATAGTTTATTAATCGATTCCTGGGTTGATGGGCACTTAGGTTTTTCCACATCTTGGCGATTATAAATTGAGCTGCGATAGACAGTCTAGTGCAAATGTCCTCATGATAAAATGATTTTTTTTTCTTCTGGGTAGATGCCTTGTGATGGGATTGCAGGATCAAATGGAATGTCTATTTTGAGTTCTTTGAGGATTCTCCATACTTCTTTCCAAAGAGGCTGTATTAGTTTGCAGTCCCACCAACATTGTAAAAGTGTTTCCTTCTCAGGGCCGGGCGTGGTGGCTCACACCTGTAATCCTAGCACTCTGGATTGCCTGAACTCACAGGTTTGAGACCAGCCTAAGTAAGTACAAGAGCCAGTCTCTAAAAGAAAATAGCCATCCGTTGTGGCAGGTGCCTGTAGTTCGAGCTACTCGGGGGGCTGAGACAAGAGAATCACTTGAGCCCAAGATTTGGAGGTTACTGTGAGCTATGATGTCATGGCAGTCTACCAAGGGCAATAAAATGAGACTCTGTCTCAAAATAAAAAAAAAGTGTTCCTTTCTCTCCACATCCCCTCTAGCATCTGTAGCTTTGGGACTTTGTGATGTGGGTCATTCTCACTTGAATTAAATGATATCTCAGGGTGGTTTTGATTTGCATTTCCCTGATGATTAGGGATGATGACCATTTTTATACATTTGTTGGCCATTTATCTGCCTTCTTCAGGGAAGGTTCTGCTCATGTCTCTTGCCCAGTGATAGATGGAATTGTTTGCTCTTTTTGTTGATTAACTTGCAAAGCCTGTGATATTAACTGTTAGACTAAAATATGTCTTAAAAATTGGTCCTGGCTCAGCACCCGTAGCACAGTGGTTATGGTACCAGCCACATACACTGAGGCTGGCAGGTTCGAACCCTGCTGGGGCCAACTGCAACAAAAAAATAGCCAGGCTTTGTAGTGGGTGCCTGTAGTCCCAGCTACAGGGTGACTGAGGCAAGAGACTTGCTTAAGCCCAGGAGTTTGAGGTTGCTGTGAGCTATGATGCCATGGCACTCTACCAAGAGAACATAGTGAGACTCTGTCTCAAAAAAAAAAAAAAATAGGTCCTGATCATATTTTACCTTTGATAAATATAGATCTACATAATCACATTTAATGACTGCCCTACAGTCCATTGTATGGATGCAGCTCATGTTAGGATGTGGTCAAAGTATTTTCTTTCAAAGCAGTTTTTCTTGTTAATAGGCAAGAAAATAGGAAACTCAGTTGCTAGAACAGAAACTAACTGTGTTCTATGTTCTTATGCCCTGTGTGCTGTGTGGGAAGAAAGTTTAGGAAGGCTTTCAGTGAACATGGAGTTGTTTGCACTTCTGGGTCTGACTAGAGACTCTTTCCAAACTGAGCCTTGTAGTATACTGGCCTCTGACTCTTTCATAGAGAGCATCTCCATAGATTTGTAAATTGGTTTTATGCTTGGCAGTCTGTTCAGTTAATTTTCCAGAAACTCTATAGCTATGATTCTGCATTCTCAAGTTAGTCAATAGTCAATGCCAAATCCCAGAAAGGAGACAGGTTATTTGAACTCTAGGTTATAGATTTTTAATTTCCCTTCTCTCTTTTTTTTTTTTTTGAGACAGAGCCTCAAGCTGTCACCCTGGGTAGAGTGCCATGGCATCCATCACCACTCAAAGCAACCTCCAACTCCTGGGCGTAAGCGATTCTTTTGCCTCAGCCTCTCAAGTAGCTGGGACTAAAGGCACCTGCCACAATACCCGGCTATTTTTTGGTTGTTGTTGTTTGGCAGGCCTGGGCTGGATTCCAACCCACCAGCTCTGGTATGTGGCTGCTGCCTTAGCCGTTTGAGCTACAGGTGCTGAGCCATTCCCTTCTTCCTTTCTTTTCTTTTCTTTTCTTTTTTTATAGAGACAGAGTCTCACTTTATCACCCTCGGTAGAGTGCCGGCGTCACACAGTTCCCAGCGACCTTCAACTTCTGGGCATAGGAGATTCTCTTGCCTCAGCCTCCCCAGTAGCTGGGACTACAGGTGCCTGCCACAACGCCTGGCTATTTTTTTTGGTTGCCATTGTCATAGTTGTTTAGCAGGCCCGGACTGGACTCGAACCCACCAGCTCAGGTGTATGTGGCTGCTGCCTTAGCCGCTTGAGGCACAGGGGCCGAGCCCCAGCTGTTTTTTTGTTGCAGTTTGGTTGGGGCTGGGTTTGAACCCACCACCCTCAATATGGGGCTGGCGCCCATGCACTGAGCCACAGGTGCCGCCCCCTTCTTACTTGTTTGTTATATTTTTCAGTTTTATTTCTTTCTTTTCTTGTTTTTTTTTTTTTGAGACAGAGCCTCAAGCTGTCACCCTGGATAGAGTGCTGTGGCGTCACAGCTCACAGCAACCTCAAACTCCTGGGCTTAAGTGACTCTCCTACCGCAGCCTCCCAAGCAGCTAGGACCACAGGTGCCTGCCACAACGCCCGGGTATTTTTTGGTTGTAGTTGTCATTGTTGTTCGACATGCCCCGGGCTGGATTCGAACCCGCTAGCTCCAGTGTATGTGGCTGGTGCGCTAGCTGCTGAACTACAGGCGCTGAGCTGTAATGAAAATAACTTAGACTGTGGTGATGGTTTGTACAACTGTATAAATTTACTAAAAACTATTAAATTTATGCCTAAAAGGGGAGAACTTTATGAAATGTAAATTATAACTCAAAGAGGCTC
>CAUYRH010093799.1:0-13343 GCA_963574655.1 Perodicticus potto
GCCTGTAGTCCCAGCTACTTGGGAGGCAGAGGCAGGAGACTCGCTTGAGCCCAGGAATTGGAGGTTGCTGTGAGCTGTGATGCCACCGCACTCTATCCAGGGCGACAGCTTGAGGCTCTGTCTCAAAAAAAAAAAAAAAAAATATATATATATATATATATGTATATATATACACACAAGTACTCAAGGTGTGTACAGAGGTGAAAAGTGACGAATGTGAATGTGTGCATGGTGAGTAAAACAGAAACAAAACCCAAGGGACTTAACACTAAAGAGAAAAAAAAAATGGAAGTAATGAAGAAAAAAAATTCTATTATTCGTTCCCAATGAAATGTTTTCTACTGTCTTATGTGAGAATGTGTGCTTTGCAATCAAACTTGAAGAAAAGGTAATTTATAACCAAGGGGTGCTATATACCCACATCTTCATTGTAGGATTGCTATTTGTTTTGTTCTAGGATAAAAACGGAGAGGTTTCTGTCTGAAGATAAGGATGAAGACCTGTTTAAAAATAGTAAGAGCGAGGGGGCGGCCTCTTGTAGAGCCTGCAGGGACATCCTCTACCCACACAGTTATCCCTTGCTCCAAATTTCCAAGCTGAGAAGGATTCAACCGCACTGACTGGCAAGCATTCCGTCTGGTGTTCTTTCCAGCCTCTGCTACAATTGCCATCTCACTTTCAGTTGGGGGAAGCTGCGAACTCCGAGTAACATCCAAATAGAAAAACAGGAGGATAGAAAAAAAGAGGAGCTTCGCTACTGTAAATTGACTCAGCCGTTCTCCAGTGTTAGAACAATCTCATCCCTGACAAAAGACGCAAAGGGTTTCCTCTCTCTCATGTGGACTTATCTCCTGGACCTTAGGGCATATTTACAATACCATATGTGATGGGGTAGGGACTCAAGTGTGCCCTCCACACTCCTGTACCAGTGTCCAAGTTCAAGTTTGTCAAGGCCTCCTAGGGCCACAATCTGCTCACATTAGATTCACCTCAATGCCAAACGGTGTGCCCATCAGCACACCTGTTTGTGTCATTACACTCAAGGATTCCAAACCTCCTTTGAGGATTGTCTGATGCACCTTAGTATTCTCTGTGGTACTTCGCTCAGTATTCGCTCTGCATATCTGTTCTGTGTTAAAGAGAAACAGGCAGATAGGCATGGAGTACTTATAAGCTGGTACAAACATTTCTTCTCTCAGGCTAAAAGAATATATGGTCATATTTTTTTTTCTTTTTTTTTTTTTAAAGACAGAGTCTCACCTTGCTACCCTCAGTAGAGTGCCATGGTGTCATAGCTCACAGCTGCTTCAAACTCTTGGACTCAAGCGATCCTCTTGCCTCAGCCTCCCATAGCTAGGATATAGGCACCCACCGCAACACTCAGGTAGTTTTTTCTATTTGTAGTAGAGATGGGTTCTCACTCTTGCTTAGACTAGTCTCAAACTCCTGATCTCAATCAATCTAACCATCTCAGCCTCCCAGAGTGCTAGGATTATAGGCGTGAGCCACCTCACTGGCCCAGAAAATAATATTTACTTGTATTTGAAAGTTTGAAGATGCCCAGTGATATTTTTTCTCTAACACACATTGGGACAACTCAAAGTCAGAAAAATGGAGGTAGAAACAGTTGGAGCATGTGTCTGACCACCACAAAGGACGTCTTCATCATGTACTGCAGAGCGAGGCAGGTGCAGCAAGGCAGCCACGTCTCATGGAAATCCAAAGATTCAATAGACCAATGAATTCTATTAGGAGAATTCTCTAAATGCGTGATTCCCAAACCTCACTTTGCTTAAGAACCACATAAACAGCTTATTTTAAAATCAAATTGTCGAATTCCTACTGACAAGTCATTCTGATTCAGTGGTCTGGGTATTGCCAATTATCTGCACATTTTGAGATATGGTTCTATACTTTATCAAGGAACAGAACTATTGCAATAAGGTACAAACATGACAGCTGTACAAATAGTATTCTCTTTTTTCACATGACAAGGTCACTTCTTTGAAGAACAGTAGCATAAACAAAATTCACTAAGTGGTTTGTAAGAATCAACTGATCATGACCAGTTGGTGGAGATGAATATATAGCTAGCTAGTCAAGTTCATACTGCCTCTCAAAGAGCTTTATTATACCAACTGGCAGAATATACTACTTAGCTGGGAAAGGACAGCATCTTCATTAGGACATCCTGGGAGCACAGACGTGTGCTTTGGCTGTATATTCAGAGAAATTCTGAATGTACATCAAATGCTTTTCTACGATGTGTCTGTAGTAAGAAGTGCCATAGGCCACACACAACTTACTGGGATTTTTTTCCTTAGAAAACTGGTTTATCAACCTGAAAGTTAACCAGTCTAACTTAGGAAACAATAGTTATACTACAGTTTTAATTCTTTCAAGCTTTTCAAATGAAAAGGTTGATTTTCTTAAAGCCATTTCTCCTATTCCTCCTCTATACATGGAAATGTCTTGGAAAAGAACTGAATGCTCGCAAGGACTAGGCTTAGGGCCTCTAATAAATGGCAATGAAGAGTACTCCCAGACTCAGCTCCCAGAGGACATGTAAGTGCTGATAAGGACACAATTCTAATATTATTGACCCCCATATATTTCTGATCTTTTTCTCTCCCTACCTGCCAATGAGAAAAAGTTGCTGCAATGTGAAAACTGATGATCAAAGTGAAAACTCTTCTTTATTAAAAGCAAATTGGGCTGGGTACAGTGACTCACTCCTATAATCCTAGCACTTTGGGAGGTTGAGATTGCTTAAGGCCAGGAGTTTGAGACCAGCCTGAGCAAAAGCAAGACCCTGTCTTTAAAGAAGGAAGGAAGGAAGGAAGGAAGGAAGGAAGGAAGGAAGGAAGGAAGGAAGGAAGGAAAAGAAAAATGTTTTAAATGAAAGATGAAGTCTCAATTAAGTCTTATTCTTAGAAACATTTTAGCAGGCAAATGCAAAAAATTATTGTTTTGAATTTCGGCTTTGTGCAAGGTTCATTAAAGAAAGTAAGGAGTTAAATAGGTCTGTATTCTGTGTGAAATAAATTATGTTCATTTGTAACAATGTAGCAATTTGCTGATTATTTTTCCCATAGACATTAGTCATGCCATAATGGCTAACCTTTAAATTGGCTGGCAAATGTTTCTCTTTATAATTGTTCCTGTTAAAGATAAAATGCTGGCTAATTTCAATAGCAGGGAAGAGCAATTAGAAAATTAAAGAACCTTTTTCGTCATACATCCATTTCAAAAGCTCTGTGTTAGTTTAAGAAATGTTTTATGCTTTGATCAGACTTATTAGCAGACGATCCTATTTTGTGAATGATAAGAGTACATCTAAAATGCCAACACATTTGTGAACTACAACTCCAAGTTGCATTAATTAACGTCTATTAATAAGGTATAAATTCTTAGTTAAATATTTATTGGTCTGTGCAAAAAGGATTACTAATTTAGTCTTTTTCAGGACTCTTTTGGTTATGAGTAGTAGAAACCCACTTCAACTAGCACTGGCAAAAGAGAAGAGTTTATTGGGAGGTAATGGGCTGGCTCTTCCACCCTGTTCCCTTTTTGGCTGATTTTCTCTGCTGTTATGTGTGCCTGGGCAGCACCCTACTGTCCCTGCTCCTGACATTCCCTATGAGTTATAACATCAACTTCAAGTTATGAAATTTCTGCATTTTAAGTACATTTTAGTAGGAAAGAGAAGCTTAGCTGTACACCTTGGATCAACTATTTCATAGCCTACTTGATTGAACAAGTCTACAGTTTTATGGAAAGATAACTTGACAAAATAGCAGAGGCTAGAATGGTCACTAGAGCAGTCACTAACTGGTACCTGAGACCACGTGATACTCAGTCTCACTGCCTTATCATAATCTCACCTGCAGAGTCAACAGATCATTTCTCATGTTCCTTTTTTTTTTTACTCATAAAAATAATTTTTTAAGCTTTCATAAAAATCACTTATCTTAAGAGAGTATCTTCCAGACCAATGATAAAGAATACTATATCTCCCTGTTATAAGAGGTCAGTAAAGTCAAATTCCATTCTTAGCTTTAAAAATCTGAGAAAATTTTTAAAGGACAATCACAATCATAATGGATTATTTCACTATAACAAAAATTTTTAATTATGTTTCTATTGGAGGAAAAATAATATTGGCTAGCATCTGTTGTACCCTAATAATAGCCAGGTATTGTACTGAGCATTTGAAATGCATTATATATCGGGCGGCGCCTGTGGCTCAAAGGAGTAGGATGCCGGCCCCATATGCCAGAGGTGGCAGGTTCAAACCCAGCCCTAGCCAAAAACTGAAATGCATTATATAATTTAAGTCTCACATTTATATAAGTCTGGCACCATTGCCCTCATTTGGAAATAAATTTATATTTGGACTAAATAACTCACTGATAGTCAAATGCTCTGAGAAAGCATATTCAAGTATCATTCTTCTTCTGAAACTTTTGCCTCACTGTGCTAGTCTGCAGAGCTCTCATCTGATGTGAGCATACGTCTACCCATTGCTGTGTGGGATTCCAGGTGGGGAAGATGTAGATTTGATTCCATCTGGGTCATTATCTTCTACCCTAGTTATTCTAAGGGTCTACCATTCATTCTTGGGTTTGACTCTGTTATCCATTACTACCATCCCAGGGCATACACGGAGAGAGGGGAGGAAGTAAACAATACAGGTAAAGGTAAGCTGAGATGCTTTGGGTCTTTGAGGCACCCACAAATAGATGAAAACCGTCAAAAACAGTCACCCAATGCATTTCACTTCTTGTCTCCCCATTGTCTTATCCCATGCCCTTTATAAAATCATAGATACCAGCATTTTATAAGCCTACCTACTGAGACACATTTAATTCAGACTGATCCCAGGATGACCTGCCTAATAAGTCAAAGGAAAAGCAGCATAGGACTTTGATAATCCTCTGGAGAGGTACCAGTTCTTACATTAATGAGAGTTGACATGATGCCTGTTAGGTTTATTCTTGAATGATTACTAGTGAGGGCGGTAAAACTTAATTCAAGATTCCAAGTATTGGTAGAACACTAACCACTAATATATAAGGCACATTATATGTATGTTTCTAATACTGTCCTAGATATTATCATGGATAAAAAGAATCTATAAAATACAAACACAAAATGTATCCTTTAAGACTCAAAACACAATAGATATTTTAAATGGACCTAGAATGAAAGAATTCAAGACTACAAGACTTATAACCATCTTCATTTTTTAAAATTTTCTTGCCATCAGTGAGGTCTTTGTCATTGTCATTCAAAAAATATTAATATGTACTAGAAAATATGCTAAGTCCCTGGAAACCCAGAGGTAGAGAGAAACAGAAATAGCTGCTTCCTTCATGGAACTTAGATGTCATATTTTTAATTTGCTATTAAATGCATGGGGATTCCTGATGGATTTTAAGCACACACGTAATATGTAGCTCATCTTCATATATGTATCTTTCTTGCCCTCGTTTTGTCTCTGCTGTAACTTTTGTGCCTCATGTTTTTAGAAACTATTCAAGATGCTCGAGGCTCATTTTAACGAAACAAGAAAAAGATAACAAGGGTAAAGGGCAGAGTCAAAAAATAAAAAGAAAGAAAGCAAAGTGTTCCCATCAATTCCCTGTAACTTTCTCTTCTGGATTTATAAATGTTATTTTACACTTTCAGTGTTGGGGTTAAGATAACCCTGCGTTATTTTAGGAGTTGTGTTCAGATGCAGGAATAGAGGCGCTATTAGACTTACACTGCATTTAACTGCCCACTTCTGGTGCTTCCCTTAGGTATGAAGTAGTACAGAGATGTGTGTTTTTTCTACCATATCCGGTACCGTCTTCAGAGTAAGCCATCAGTCCTGCAACAAAATTTAAAGCTACTCTTCCTGAATACAACAACTGCTGGATTATACCATAAGTAAGAAATTCTAGGCACCTATTGTCTGTTAGGTCATCATGCCCTCCCTGCGTCCCCCCCATCATCCATAAACCTCCCAGTGCCTAGAAGATTGCATGCCATACAACAGTACTCAATGATCTTTACTAAAAAATGGATGAGTAGATCTAGTGTTCATCTATATACAACTACCCAAGCATCACTTCTATCCGTTTGTCTGTTTCCCTGTCCTGTTTTGTGTTTGAAGATTCATACTGTACAAATTAGGCTATTAGCTGGATTCTTGTCTCTGTGCTTGCTGTTTTGTTTTTGTTGTTTGTTCTCTGTGAAGTCTCTGTATTTTTCTGGGATTCCATTTAATTTCTTACCCTATTTGTTTATTTTCTGGTGATATCCCCTTTCAACCCATCAGCAATTGACCCTTTAAAGTTAAGCTTGTATATGTGCCCCATATAAACAGTGCATTATCGCATAGGTATAATACGCAAAGTTGAATCAGGAGAGTGAAGCACAGAGAGTGTTATTTGTTCACCACGGGGTGCTGCTGATTGACTTGAGTCTCTTCTCCAATCAAGATTTATTGGAAGTAGTCTCATCAAAGACATTTATCTAGCAGCATGATCCCGCAGAACCTAACTGGGATCTCCACCCTGCTGTCTTCTAGACATACAGCAGGGGGCATCGCTGCATAACAGCCCTGCAGTTACAAAGGGGCATTAAAGGGTATCTCCTCCCAGAGGAGAGAAAACATCTAATGAGCACTGATATTAATGGGAAACAGGCTTAAATTAAAAATAGGTCAGGTTGGCAATATTCTGACTGCCTTGAATCAAAGCAGAAATCACTAAAATGGGTTTTCATCTACAAACTATGTCTGTGGTTCTTTACTTCATGCTTTTAGTAGTAAGGATTATTTTCTGCTGAATATAATCATTTCTAAATACCCCCCAAAATCATAAATGTATTTGTTTCTAACAGAAAAACATTTTGTAAACTCTAAATTAGATAAAGGCTAAGAAATAAGTAACCCTGCTCTTTTAAAGGTTTTCCATTGTCTTTATTTTCCATACCCACAAACTGAGTCAAAAACCTTAACTTATTTTATCTGCAAAGATTTCAGTATGTACCTCCAAGTGTTTAGAACTCTATGTTTCAAACATCGTAACATTAAATAGTTAGCAATAATTCTTTTAACATTATCAAATATCCTTTCCGTGTTCACATTTGTAAATTATCTTCTAAGAGCTGTGCAACTTTGTTCTCAATTTAGTTTATCTAAATTGAGATAAGTCTATATATTAAAGTTGCCTGGTACATCTCTTTAATCTCTTTTAATCCGTAGGTTCTCCATTAACTCCTTTCTAATATTTTATAAAAAATGGGTCACTTATTTTGTTAGATTTTCTGTCTGAATTTAACCTAATTACATTCCTCTGAGAGCACATTAAATTTAAGTTTCAATTATTTCTAGAAAATAATTTATTGACTCAAATGTTCGAATATGTAACAATATATACACATATATAATAACCCCCAAATCTACATCCTGTACAGTCACCTTTGTGAAACATTTTTTAAAAGATTGCTTAATAAACCATTTCACTACTGTATTAAACTTTTTCTTGTGGTAAAACATGTAACATTTCCACTCGAACACTTTGTTCTCTTTTCAACATGTAAAAAAGGCAACACTATTTGTGTGGCATGGTTTTATTTCACACTCTAAATGGTCTTGCTACTCTGCTTTTGCATGATAATGTAGCATTTGAAAGCTAGAATTTGGGTCATGAATTAAAGTACAAATTAAAATGTGATAACTCTTTTTTTACTCATATTGCCTTGTCCCAAATGATCACTTTTACCTCTCGTTCTAAAAACCAAGTCTTCCCCTTGAGCAAATCCTGACCAAATCCCTGTAGCTTCCCATCCAAAAGTACTCATGACTTTAACTAGAATTGACTTGGTATATGGAAATGCAAAATTTAATCATGTAGTTATAAAGTAGTTTTATCAAGACCTCAGAATCATTGCTCTGATCCATCAAATCTTCCTAAGTAAAAATGCAATTAAAATTTACTATAACTTGGCTCTTGTATATGCGTAAGTTAACTATGTAGCCACCAAAGACATTGAAATTCTTTATTCAGCAAGAGACCAATCTCTGTTGAAATACATTCTAGGTATGAATACCTGATTTTAGTCATTGGTTAACTCCCTGCACCTGGTTCTTTTGGATTCCATATTTTATAAAACTCTTGGCCAATTAAGGGTAAATGAACTCACACTACATACTTTATTTCAATTCAATTCAAAGATGGAGTGTGATTCTGATAACTTTAACATCTAAATAAGGTCAGCAAATTCCCCCAGGCAGGATTTTCATTATCATCAGTTTTCTCTGCTTCATCCAATCCAAATACCACACTGTTTTGTAATATCCTGTATTATAATCAACTTTTCTTTGTATCAGAATTCACACACTGATTGCCGAAAAGTTTCAGTTTGAGTGCAATTGCTCAGGCCTGAAGGAGTCATCATTAATGATTATCTGTTGTGTCTTCTGCTTTAGTTTATATCCCCCACCATACAAAGTGGAGTTACTCTCATCTTGTGCATACATTACAAATTACACCTTCTTGTGCAGCTATGAGGATTGTCCTAAGAGAGGAGGAAGAGGACATGACAATTTCTTTCAACTTTTGTAGACAGAGAGTAACTTCCTAGTTAACTTCTGCTTCAGGATGCATGCCTCTAACCCTGAAAGCAAATGAAAATGAGTGGCACAGGTATTAAATTAGTTGGCACAAAAACCACGACCAGTCTAAATAACCCATTAATCAATCACCTGTACTCAGTCTAGAGTCAGCCTCATACATAAACCCTTTATAGACCAACCATCAACTTTGTGAGGGCTACTAACATGATCAGTATGAAAACCCCTAAAACAACAGCAAAAGCTAGCAACTGGCAACTTCCCACTAGTGCAAATTAGAAAAATGTGAGACTGTGAACTTTTGGTACAAGCTGGACAAAAGGATTAGGAGAAGATAAACAATTTGAATATTCAAATATTTCATCCAATTTAGCAGCAGGACATGGAGGTGGAAATAGAAGTCTTATTTGTCTGTATGATAGGCCACTATAGAATCCCAGCTCTATTTTTCAAAATCCTGGAAGTTCTGGAGTTTCTCCAAGTGTAGCAGAATAGATACAGCAGCCTGTGAATTGGTTTAGGTTTTTAATTCACAAGGGAGTGGTTAATACTTGCCCAATATCTTCCTCTTTATATATGTTGAATGCAGATTGGCTGCTCTTCTTCTGAGCCAACACAGAGCCTAAGACAAAGGTTCTTGTTCCATTTTATGATCAATCATAAGTTGTCTGGGCACTCTGAGCTCACGAAGGAAACTACTCATTATCCATTTCTTTGTGTCTGCTAAGCCAGTGTGTCTCTCTCACTATGTCTAACTTTGCCTTTATTTGTCTCCTAACTCCACTCTAGGAGAAATTCTTCTTGCTAGCCTATTGTCTGTATAATCTTCTTAATCTGTTTTCTCGTTGAAATTAGATTATTAGATTACAGATAATGCAGAAATCTGAAGAACATTCCTGTTAGCCCAGAGTCTTTGTAAAACACACATTGGACAATAAAAAGTAGTCAAAAGCTTCACCAGACAGCACAGAGAACACAGATACTCTGGAATAGGGGCATTTGACAACTTATGTTTAACTTTATGTATTTTTCAAGAGAGAAAAAGAAATAACAAGCAGGTGGCACACAGAGAAATAAATGGTGCTCAACAAATAAGGTGCTTAAAAAGTGATCACAACCTCAAGGAACATCAAAATGAAGTTTAGTGAACCCAGAAGAAATGTATTTCCAATGGGACTGAAGCAACAGCCTATAGCCATTATGTTTCTCTTTGCCTTGAGAGTTCAAAATTTGTGACTGTTGATACACAATGCAGTGTTGTGCCTTCTTCATTTACAACAAAAACTGGCTGCTCATTGATGGTGTCAAGAATAATGTTGCTCTCATATGAACCTCTAGGTTAAGATTCATAGATTTATTTAAGATGGAAAGCATTCGGAGATGATTAAATAAAACTCACAGATCACATCCCTTTATCCAGGAAAAGTAAATGACTTTCCCAGCTATTTGGCAAGAGAGGCAGATCTCACACAGAAACTGACACTCCTAAGTCAGTGTTCTCACAAAGCTATATTCTATGCTATATTCTCAAAAACACTTACACATGCAAACAAAATATTTTTTAAAAGAATGAAGAAAAAAGAAAAATAAAAAGTAATCTCAGTGAAAATAATAGAACACTAAAGGAAAACTGGAAAAAAATGCATACTTAGCGATGATCAAGGTCTAACAAAATGCATTCATGCCTCACACTTGATGTCCAGGCAGACCGATCCCAAGTGTGAACAAACTCCTGGGTATGCTTCAAAGCCTCTGGCAAGAATCCACCAGTGATCCTTCACAGTATCCTTTATTCTGCCTGGTGAATTATTTTCCTACCCCGAGGAAACACAGTGTGTGGTCACAAGTGTTCTGTTGTGTTTTTCTTCCTAATATGACATTTCTTCAGCAAAAGTATTTAAGTGAAAGAAAATACCCCGATCCTCTTAAATTGATTAATGTGAGACATATAAAGACTCATTTTCTTCTTTATCCCATTTCTTTAGTAAAATATGAGCATAAACAGAAGCCTGTCGACATATGCAAGGGCACTTAAAGAGAAAAATGATGGACTTTACGAGAAACACCTTCCAAAATCCTGCTGCTACACCTTACCTTACAAAAAAAGACCTAGATTATCTGGAAACTCCATAGCATATACTAAATCAGTCTAATTTATCCATCTCTATCACCATTGTCATAACTCATTGAGACCATCTCAAAGAGAGATCATTCTCTCTTTGAGACAATCATTTGGGTTCTGCCTTTCCCTTTCATCTGCTTGTCATTATTGAACATCATACTCTTTTCTTTTAAACATAAATTGAACTTATTCTTCCTGCTCCAAAGGTTTTCCAACACATTCAGAATAAAATTCGAACTCCTTACCCTAATTAGAAGAAGACATTACAGAAAGAGAAGAGAATTAATCACTGCAAAAGGAGTATACATTACTCATTTCCTTCGTTCTTTACCTGTACCTTGGATAAAATGAAGTTTTTGAGCCCAGAAAATGAATCCTATATTGTAAGCAATATTTTCTAAGACAATAAAAATTTCTGCTTATCTATCCTTTGTTATTTTAGACTTTATTCAGTCCTTTTTTGACCACTCTGGATTCAGTTCTGCTCAAAAATACAAATGAAAAGAACATTTTTTTACACTTGATCTTGGAAAATGAAAAGAAAAAGTTACATACCTCTTAAGTCCAGCATAAGAGGGTGGTCATTTACGAGACACTCCACCTTAAAAAAGAAAAGGATAAAAAGAGAAGAATACATATCTGAGACAAAATCAGGACCTTATGCTCTAACCACCATCAGTACTTTTGATGCAAATATTAAAAGGTTTAATAGACATAGCAAAGGGTGAGAAGCCAAGATGGCGGTCTATAGCCAGCTTTCCACAGAGGCTCCCATCCAGAAGGAGAGTTAAAGGACAGAAATTTAGCAAGAAAGCCAATGGTTTGGATCTGAGCCAAAAGAGAAGATGGAAGAACACACGTGAACCTTGCTGGGGTGACCTGCGACCCCAAGGGTGCAAACAAAAGGTACAGAGCACATCACCAAGCAGACAGGAGTCCCCTTTCCCATGAGAACGGCTCACAGTATGTTCCATACCTGCATACAAACAAGCGAGCAGAGTTCAGATGTCCTCCCACTCTACCCCACGGGAGAGACCCTCTAAAAACTGGACCTCCATCCGCTACTAGGGTGCCATGGCACTCTCCTGCCAGGCAAAAAACTGTATAAAACTTTATATATTCTCTACCTGCAAGTTTGAACTTCTGGCACTCCCCTCCACTCTCACCCCGACGTCTGGAGGCCTTTCTTCCATGAAGTCCAGATTCTTGGACATTTTCTTGAGGAGTGTGGACAGGGTGCAGACTGTTGCTGATCTGTGCTGATTTTCTGGCTCAGGAGTGGTGAGAGGAAAGTGAGCTGAGAGGAGCCCAAGATGGAGAGGCAGTCCCCTGAGGCACAGAGTGGCAGCAGAAGCTGCAGAAACAATGGCAGTGGGGCTGACACCCCTGGGGATGTTTTGAGGAGACACTCCCAGTCTCTCTGGGTGGCTTCTCCTGTGGCAGCCACCGGTAGAGCAGACTGGGCGGAGACTGCTTTACTCAGCATCAGATGCACCTGGCCCTCAGGGGATGAAAGCTGAGACAAGGGGCTGGAACTCACAGACTCAGTCAGACCTATTTGCAGTCCAACGTCTGATTAGGGGAAAATAGCTGTGACAGGAACAAATTCTGCAAACTTGTTCTGTTCTATCAGCAACATCAATCAGGGACAGGGCCAGAACTGAGTGAATCTCCCCAGCCCCTATCAAGTACCCAGCTTGTCAGGCCTCACCTCCCCTTGCCAAACAGTGACAGGGAGTGGTGGACTGGCTGAGGAGCCACAGACCTCCCTGTGACCCAGGCAGATGCAAACCTCTGGAGCATCTGCTCATTGGAGGAAACTGGATCATAGTCCTACAGGGTTACCACCCACTGGGTGTGACAGAGGGGGCAAGGTGGGGAAGGAGGCATCAACCTTCCCAGACTAATCTACTTGCTGGTGGGGGGGCCCTCCTGAGCTCACAGAGCACCTGAGCGAGTTATACTAGAGCTTCCAGCAGATCCCTGCTATCAAGTTGCCAGAGAATTTTTAACTCTTCATTTGAGACTGGTGCTGGCTGGGACAATTGATTGGGACCCCTTCAACTGGACCAATCACCCAAGGACTTTCCAAAGTGGTACCCTGGGTGTGTGGTAGTGGGAAGGTTTGATTTTGCTTTTCCAATTGTTGCTTGTGGGAGGCGCGGTGACTTAACTGCTGATATTCTGCACATCTCTGATTACAATCCAGAGTAACTGATTCTCTAGGGTAATACAAAGACCAGCTGAAAATAAGACAGAGCCACTTAACCCCACCACAACAAGAAGGACACCAGTTTCGCAAGCAGCAGCACTGTACGGGTCCTTGGCAAAACTCTAGGGGAAAAGGTACAGACACCTGTCCCAGCTTTCTTTCTTTTTTTTTTGTGTGTGTGTATGTGTGTGTTTTATTGAATCATATCTGTGTACAATAATTCAGTCATGGGGTACAGTGTACGGGCTTCAGATACAATCAGAGATATTTTCATCAACCCGATTGCGATAACATTCAAGAGACTTTCTCATTACTTTGTGAGAACAATTTTGATCCGTATTTAGAAGTTTTCTCCTAACCCTTCAAATATGTACCACAGGTGT
>CAUYRH010093809.1:0-11060 GCA_963574655.1 Perodicticus potto
TGGCGGGTGCCTGTAGTCCCAGCTACTTGGGAGGCGGAGGCAAGAGACTCGCTTGAGCCCAGGAATTGGAGGTTGCTGTGAGCTGTGATGCCACAGCACTCTATCCAGGGTGACAGCTTGAAGCTCTGTCTCAAAAAAAAAAAAAAAGGCTCTGTGCCTGTAGGTCAAGCAGCTAAAGCGCCAGCCACATACACCAGAGCTAGCGGGTTCAAATCCAGACCGGGCCTGCCAAACAACAATGAGAACTACAACCAGCAAATAGGCTGGCATTGTGGCAGGTGCTTGTAATCTCAGCTACTTGGAAGGCTGAGGCAAGAGAATTGCTTAAGCCCTGGAATTGGAAGTTGCTGTGAGCTGTGACACCACCGCACTCTACCCGAGGTGACAGCTTGGGGCTCTGTTTCAAAAAAAAAAAAAAAGAAGAAGAAGAAGAAGAATGAAGAATATAAACACATAATATACAAAATATTTGTTGTAGTTGATTTATTTTTATTTTTTTATTTTATTTTATTTTTGAGACAGAGTCTCACTTTGTCACCCTCAGTAGAGTGCTGTGACATCACAGCTCACAGCAACCTCCAACTCCTGGCCTTAGGCAATTCTCTTGCTTCAGCCTCCCGAGTAGCTGGGACTACAGGCACCTGCCACAATGCCTGGCTATTTTTTGTTGCAGTTTGGCTGGGGCCAGATTCGAACCCGCCACCCTTGGTATATGGGGCTGGCCCCCTATCCACTGAGCCACAGGTGCCACCCTTGATGGTTTATTTTATCAGTAAATTTTCCTTCTGGTCAACAGTAGTAGTAGTTAGTAATTTAAGTTTTCGGCAAGTCAAAAGTTCTACATGGGGCTCAATGCCTATAGCTAGGCGCCAGCCACATACACGGGAGCTGGCCCAGGCCTGCCAAACAACAATGACAACTACAACCAAAAAATAGCTGGGTGTTGTGGTGGGCACCTGTAGTCCCAGCTACTTGGGAGGCTGAGGCAAGAGAATTGCTTAAGCCCAAGAGTTTGAGATTGCTGTGAGCTGTGATGCCAAAGCACTCTACTGAAGGCGACATAGTGAGACTGTCTCAAAAAAAAAAAAAAATAGTACTACATGGGCCAGGCGAGGTGGCTGAGGCCTGTAATCCAAACACTCTGGGAGGCTGAGGCCAGTGGATTGCCTGAGCTCACAAGTTCGAGACTAGCCTGAGCCAGAGGCAGACCTCGTTTCTAACAATAGCTGGGCATCGTGGGGTCATCTGTAGTCCCAGCTACTTGCAAGGTTGAGGGAAGAGAATCCCGTGAGCCCAAGAGTTTGAGGTTGCTGTGAGCTGTGATGCCACGACACTCTACCAAGGGCAACGAAGTAAGACTCTGTCTCAAAAAAAAAAAAAGTTCTACATGGATTCTTTTTTTCTTTTTCTTTTCTTTCTTTTTTTTTTTTTGAGACAGAGTCTCACTTTGTTGCCCTGGGTAGAGTGCCGTGGCATCACAGCTCATAGCAACCTTAAACTCTTGGGCTTAGGTGATTCTCTTACCTCAGCCTCCCAAGTAGCTGGGACTATAGGCACCCGCCACAATGCCCACCTATTTTTTTGTTGTAGTTGTCATTGTTGTTTTTAGCAGGCCTGGGCCAGGTTCGAATCCACCAGCCCAGGTGTATGTGGCCGGCGCCCTAACCACCGAGCTACAGGTACGGAGCCAGCTACATGGATTTTCACCTGCGTGAGGTTTTGGCACCCCAGCCCTACATTGTTCAAGGGTCAAATATACTTCTTAACCCTTGTGTTTATGCTCAGTTAATTTTCAACTAGGGTACCAAGACAGTTCAATGGGAAAAGAATAGTCTTTTAAACAAATGGTGCTAGGACAATTGGACATTCCCATGCAAAAGCATAAGGCTGGACCCCTACTCTACATCCACATACTGACTCAAAATGGACTGACTCAAAATGGATTAAACACCCAAATGTAAGAGGTAAAACTATAAAACTCAGAAGAAAACATGGCAAATCTTCACAACCTTGGATTAGGTAATGGTTTTTTTGGATGAGACATAAAAAGCATAAGAAAAAAATAGATAAATTTTACTTCATCACAGTTAAACTTTTGGGTATCAAAGAACACCAAAGGAAGTGGAAGGACAACCCATAAAATGGAAGAAGATATTTGCAAATCATATATCTGACAAGAGACTTGCCCCTACAATATAAAAAGAACTCTTACAACTCAATAATAAAAAGACAAATAACCCTCCCCAAAAAACAAAAAAACAAAACCAAAAGACAAATAACCCAATTAACAATGGACAAAAGATTTGAACAGACATTTCTTTGAACAGACACTAATGGGGGCGGCGTCTGTGGCTCAAAGGAGTAGGGCGCTGGCCCCATATGCTGGAGGTGGCGGGTTCAAACTCAGCCCCGGCCAAAAACTGCAAAAAAAAAAAAAAAAAAAAAAAAAGATACACTAATGGCTCAATGTCATTTGGCATCAGGGAAATACAAATCAAAACCACACGTTTATTTCACTTCATACTCACTAGGATGGCTATAGTAAAACAAACCAACCAACAAAACCTTGCAAATGAACATTTATAGTGTTATTATTTATAGTAACCAAAGAGTAGAAAACAACCCAATGTCCCTCAACTGATAAATAAATAAACAAAATGTGGTATAACCACACAATTGATTTATTTGGCTATAACAAGGAGTGAAGTACTGATATATCCTACAACATGAATGAACCCTGAAAACATTATGCTAAGTAAAAGATGCCAGTCAAGGCCAGGCACAGAGGCTCCTGCCTGTAATCCTAGCACTTTGGGAGGCTGAGGCGGGCAGACTGCTCTGAGCTCATAAGTTTGAGACCAGCCTGAGCCAAAGGAAGACCTCGTCTCTATGGCAGCACCCGTAGCGCAGTCAGCAGGGCACTGGCTACATACACCAAGGATCGTGGGTTCAATCCTGGCCCAGGCCAGCTAAAAACAATAATGACAACTGCAACAACAAAAAAATAGCCAGACCTTGTGGCGGGTGCCTGTAATATCAGCTACTTGGGAGGCTGAGGCAAGAGGATTGCTTGTGCCCATGAGTTTGAGGTTGCTGTGAGCTGTCATGCCACAGCACTCTACCAAGGGCGACAAAGTGAGACTCTGTCTCAAAAAAAAAAAAAAAAAGGAACCAGTCACAAAAGACCACATATTCTATGTTTACATTTATATGAAATATCGAGAATAGGTAAATTCATAAGCAGAAAGCAGATTAATGGTTGCCTAAGGCTATGAATTTGGGGAGAAATTGAGAATGACTGCTAATGCCTACAGAGTTGTAGAGAAATTGAGAATGACTGCTAATGCCTATAGAGTTGTAGAGTGATAACCATATCCTTAAGTTGATTGTGGCTGTACAACTCTGTGAGGTTATATTAAAAATAACAATGAACCTTATACTTTAAATGAGTAAATTGTGTAGTATGTAAATTGTACCTCAATAAAGTATAAAACAAAATGTACTTCTATGAAACTTTCCCTTTTTTTTTTTGTAGTTTTTGCCCAGGGCTGAGTTTGAGCCTGCCATCTCTGGTATACGGGGCCAGTGCCCTACTCCTTTAGCCACAGGCACCGCCCCAAACCTTCCCATTTACTGGAGCCCAAATTTACCTTCCCATTTCTTTTTTCTTTTTTTTTTTTTTTAGAGGCAGAGTTTCACTTTATTGCCCTCGGTAGAGTGCCATAGTATCACAGCTAACGGCAACCTCCAACTCCTGGGCTTAAGCGATTCTCTTGCCTCAGCCTCCCGATTACCTGGGACTACAGGCACCGGCCAGAACGCCTGACTATTTTTTTGTTGCAGTTTGGCCGGTGCCGGGTTTGAACCCGCCACTCTCAGTATATGGGGCCGGCGCCCTACCCAGTAAGCCACAGGTGCTTCCTGACCCCTACAGTTCTTAAAAACTGTACTACAATTTAGTACTCAGTTAAACTACCCGATGATGTTTATTCTTATTTCACATAGATTATCCTTGCCAGACAGACTATAATTTTTTTTTTTGAGATAGTCTCATTTTGTCACCCTCGGTAGAGTGTCATGGCGTCTTAGCTCACAGCAACCTCAAATTCTTGGGTTCAAGCAATCCTCTTGCCTCAGCCTCCCAAGTAGCTGGGACTACAGGTGCCCGCCACAGTGCCCAGCTATTTAGAGGCAGGGGTCTTGCTCTTGGTATTGAACTCGTGAGTTCAGACAATCCACCCACCTTGGCCGCCCAAGTGTGAGCCACCATGCCCAGCCTTATAATTTTCTTTTCTTTCTTTTTTTTTTTTTTTGAGACAGAGCCTCAAGCTGTCACCCTGGGTAGAGTGCCATGGCATCACAGCTCACAGCAACCTCCAATTCCTGGCCTCAAGCGAGTCTCCTGCCTCCGCCTCCCAAGTAGCTGGGACTACAGGCACCCGCCACAACACCCGGCCATTTTTTGGTTGCAGCCGTCATTGTTGTTTGGCAGGCTCGGGCTGGATTTGAACCCGCCAGCTCAGGTGTACGTGGCTGGCGCCTTAGCTGCTTGAGCCAGAGGCGCCGAGCCATAATTTTCTTGAGAGAAATAAGTCTTCTGTTATTCAGGTAACTCTAAACCACCTAACATGTAGCTGGGCACATAGGAAGTACTCACTAAATACCTGGTGGTTGTAAAGAATAGATTGAATGTGCATGTGCTTCTTTCTTTTTCTTTTTTTTTTTTTTTTTAGAGACAGAGTTTTACTTTGTCTCTTTTTTTTAGAGACAGAGTTTTACTTTGTCTCTTTTTTTTAGAGACAGAGTTTTACTTTGTCTTTTTTTTTTTTTTTAGAGACAGAGTTTTACTTTGTCGGTAGAGTGCCGTGGTATCACAGCTCACAGCAACCTCTAGTCTTGTCTCAGCCTCCCGAATAGCTGGGACTACAGGCGCCTGCCACAATACCCAGCTATTTTTTGTTGCAGTTTGGCTGGGGCTGGGTTTGAGCCCGCCACCCTCGGTATACGGGGCTGGCGCCCTACTCACTGAGCCACAGGTGCCGCCCTGAATGTGCTTATTTTCACACATGTATCAAACATACATTGAAAATGGGGGCAATAAATGTGACCTTGTGAGGTGAGAGAACGACACTATGTGAAACTGCAGAATACAAGATTTATTTAATGTTCAATGACACCACACAGCCAACCATATCCTGGTCTAAGGGAGTCAACGAGGTCCTATCTAGATACTCAACTGTCTGGTGTCACTATTCCCCCATTGCTTCCTCCTCTTCCTCCTCCTCTGTCCAGCTCAGATCATCTGAATCCTCAGATTCTTCCTCATCCATCTCTAATACAACCCCTGCCCTAGCTTTCTTAGCTAGTGCATCGGGGTGTTCCAGCTGGGCCCAGGATCCTGGGTCAGCCTTGACCAGGGAGATTTCAACCCGAGATGGCATCAAGGAGACAGAGCTCTGTTCCACGTCTATGACCTGAGGAGGAGGGAAAGATAGAGGAATACAGAAGAAAGAGGGAATGAAGAAATCAAAAGGATTGGGGTGGGGATAAAATGGTCCCAAAAAGTTAAAAATGGAAGGGCGGACAACAAATGTCACGGAGGAAAAAGGGGGGACACCATCAGTGGGGGAGAGAAAGGAGAGAGAGGAAAGAAATGAGAAGGGATGGGGAGGGGAGAAAGAGAGAGGAGGGGAGAAGAGGGGGAGAGAGGGAGAGAGAGAATATGAAAGCAAATAAAGAGAAAACCTCCACTTTCCCACTACAACTCCTTCCCTCAATACACCCTCTATTCATTCCAGTCTAGCCCTTCTTTTGCCCCATCTACCTCCCAATCCTGTGCCCCCTTCTCTTCACTTACCCCCCAGAGCTTCATCTGTGCTTGGAACACACGGTTACCATCAAAGACAATGTGGATATGAAGCTGAGAGAAAAGAATTACAGGGGTAGTAACAATCCCAAAAGATCAGAATAAGTGAAAGAACTAGGTCAGAGGTGTGATCCAAAAGCCAGCGAGACAACCCTGACTTAATAGCTACTAGCTCTCTCTACCTTTCAGGGGACTACAGGTTAAGTACATACAACAACTCTGCCTATAAGAATGTAATATCACCCAATTCACTGTTCTCCCAGCATCGGCTCATTCTTTACCTCAGTTTGACTGGCCTTCACCCAGTTGAATGCAGGAAGTGGAATCTGGCCATATATAGTCACCACTACTAATGAATCTGTCTGATGCCAATCATGGCGGCAAGATGCTGGCAACTGAAAAGAAGATGTGAAATGCAACTGGTAAGAATAAACTCTTAACCCAAGGGGAATTCTGATAGCGTATGTAGAGAAGAGACAGAGAATTTCAGAAAGATTAACATACTACCTCTTATTGCAAAGCCTCTGGGATGTTGAGGGATAAGGAGTATAATTTTATTTGGTTCATACTAAAGGGAGAATATAGGAAGCTTGGCCAGGAGGTACAAGGATAATTTATCTCTAAGACTGGTTTCTAATCAAGATTTCAGGAAAGTTGGGGCTTACCTGCTTCTCCCAATCATGTCTACCAACTCTGCATCCTGGTTGTGCCAGGAATGCACCAAAATCCAGGGTCTGGATCCCACAACAGCTCCAAGATTTCATCCTGAGGTAGGAAGATAATTCAACTGCATTCCCCCACATACACCCCCTCACTCCCATCTTGTGGCCAATATTTGGAAAAACCCATCTCACAGCCCCCTCAGTCCCCTTCCTCACCCCTCGTGGAATCGAGGTGCTCCTGGGTGGTAGGTACATGGAGTAGCATCATTCTCAGGGCCTTGGTAAACCTAAGGATAAAGGAGAATCAGGAAAAGAATCAGGTCATTCTAAGGTATACCCCACTCAGCCTCATCTCTATGCCCAGTCATCTCTCATGTGTAACATCTCTCAGCCACATGCCTCAGCCCCTCAAAACTCTCACTCACAGCATCACATCCTGGATTCTGGCAGCTGGAACCAGTCCGGATTAGACTACTGTCAAGTCCTGGGCAAGGGAAACAGAGTCAGGAACCTATCCATTCACCTACCCAATTGCTACTTCTACCAAATTCCAGCCTGTGAGACCTGTCCTAGTAGGCCTGACCCACCTACCTGCCCCAGGTTCCTGGTCTAGTTCCTTCTGTTCCAATGCCATTTCCAGGGCTTGTGATATATTTAGTGGCAGCAGCTTCGGAGGCAACTCTGACCTAGGGGTTACAGGTGGTTGATTTATTCCTGACCCATTCACCATAATTTCCAACTTTAACACTTCCACCTATGGTAATAGAGTTGAAGAAATCCGATGAAAATGAGGCAAGGTTGGAGACCTTGGGTAGCAATCCTATTGCGAATTTTTATCTCTATGGATAGCCCAAATTCCTGAGTCCTGGAGAAATCCCCAGTTCTTCTTGCTTTTCTATTCACTTGCTCTAAATCTGTCCACATTTCTCTGTAGAACTGTGTCATTTATTCTTCCTCTTTACCTAATTGTGAACCTAATATGACTTTCTTTTGCTGTTCATATTATTGACACAAATTTTTTTTTTTTTTTTTGGTAGAGACAGAGTCTCACTTTATTGCCCTCGGTAGAGTGCTGTGGCATCACACAGCTCACAGCAACCTCCATCTCCCGGGCTTAGGCAATTCTCTTGCCTCAGCCTCCCGAGTAGCTGGGACTACAGGCGCCCACCACAACGCCTGGCTATTTTTCTGTTTTGCAATTCGGCCGAGGCTGGGCTTGAACCCGCCACCTTCGGCATATGGGGCCAGCGCCCTACTCGATGAGCCACATGTGCCACCGACACAAAATTAATCTATTCTGTGCAGTCTCTTGGTTGCCAATAATGCATCCTTTTCTTTTCTTTTTTTTTTTTTTTGAATGGCTTTCAGACATGGATTTTTTCTTTCTTTCTTTTTTTTTAGAGACGGAGTCTTACTTTATCGCCCTCGGTAGAGTGCCGTGGTGTCACACAGCTCACAGCAACCTCCAACTCCTGGGCTTAGGCGATTCTCTTGCCTCAGCCTCCCAAGTAGCTGGGACTTGTAACAGGTGCCTGCCACTACACCCAGCTATTTTTTGTTGCAGTTTGGCCAGGGGCCGGGTTTGACCTTGCCATCCTCAGCATATGAGGCTGGCGCCCTACTCACTGAGCCACAGGCACCGCCCTTTTTTTTTTTTTGAGATAGGGTCTCACTGTGTTGCCCTCTGTAGGGTGCTGTAGAGTCACAGCTCACAGCAACCTCTAGCTTTTGGGCTTAAGCAATTCTCTTGCCTCAGCCTTCCAAGTAGCTGGGACTACAGGCACCCACCACAATGCTCACCTACATCCTTTTCTTGATGCAAGATTTTCCTTAAAGCTCTTTCCAGAAAGAAATAAATCAAGTTGGGCAATGCCTGTGGCTCAGTGGGCAGGGTGTCAGCCCCATGTACCGAGGGTGGTGGGTTCAAGCCCTGCCCTGGCCAAACTGCAACAAAAAAAAATAGCTGGGCATTGTGGTGGGCACCTGTGGTCCCAGCTGCTCAGGAGGCTGAGGCAAGAGAATTGCCTAAGCCCAGGAGTTGGAGGTTGCTGTGAGCTGTGACGCCACAGCACTCTACCAAGGGTGATAAAGTGAGACTCTGTCTCTGAAAAAAAAAGAGAAAGAAATCAAGTCATTCTCAACAATTCCCCTTGTGTTATACTCTAAGTATATATTTGTGAGGGGATATCCATTCTGTTTATTTATAAGTATCTAGTCCATCATCCCATACCACCTTAGAGCAAAGGACATTGTTCCCAGACACAAATTTCTCTGAAGGCACAGGATATATACAACATCCAAACCTTGACACCTGGCCCTCCTCACATCTCTGGTCCCTAGTTCCCAAATTCCAATGACCTATTAATCACTCCTAGGAACCTCCATGAAAAAAGGGAAAAACCCAGGGGCCTCCTCCTCTTTACTTGGGCCTCTCCCTGCGCAAGGTCTCTGCTGACTTTGGAATCGCATTCAGAGGTTTTTGTTCCTGAAGTGAACTGCTTGTAGCAGGGCCCTCAGGTTGAGTGGCCTCAGGAAGCTTCTCAGCACAGTGTAGTCCCATAGTACAGCCCTAGTACAGATAAGGAAATAAAGATTAGGAACAGTATCTTTCTATTAGAGGCAGAATCCAAGGAAGTAAAGGATTTACCTTGATGTTTAAGAACTCAGAGAAATCTACAGTTCGCTTTCGGCAGCAGGACCAACCCTAATAACAAGAGACCCAGATCAGCTTATATTCCTGGGTATTATCTCCTTCAGGAAATGTTCTTCCTATCCCCCTCACTTACTCCTCACCTTAAGTGCATCATGGAAGATTGGGACCCCAGGATGATGGCAACAGGAATCTGCAGATACCAGAAGTATCAAGGAAAGAAAACCATACCAAATATCACTTCTCACATCTTTCCTAGGTTTGTATGTTTATGGTTTCTTTCCATATGATGTAAAGAAAAAAATCAGCAGAGGTTGAAGATCACCTAAATAAACTAGGGCAGGAATATTAAGTTTCTTTTCCTGCTCCTTAAACAGACTGCCTTACAGATACCTACCCACCCCCCAATGCCCACTCAGGATTATTTACTTACCAGGAAGATTGGCGTTGGGGTCAAAGTGTTGCCCACAGCCTTTGTTATGGCAGAGTAGAGACATAGAAGCGTTTATAGAATTACTGAAAGGGTATTTCAAGGAGTCTGGCTGCTGAGTGGGGAACACCTCTTAGACTGGATGCTTTTAGCTGCCTGGAAGGGCCAGCTGTTTCTATCTTTGGTTCAGGAGGCGTACACCTCCTAACATGGGCAAGGGAACTTCAATTGGTCTTCTCAGCCAATAGGAAAGAGCTCACGAACATTTCAGCTCTGAGGCTCAGAGGAGGAGGATCAGAGTAGGGCTTAGAACTTGGGTGAGGTCAGCTCACCACTACTGACAGTTTTAGATTTACCATGCCAATTCCAAGCCTCTGACATACCAGCAGCTGCTCAGAAAGGAATACCAATTTTGAGACCCTCCCCCCAGTTCAATTAGGGTTGAACCCATTTTCTTCCTTTCAAAGGAATAGCTTTCCTCTATCCTCATTATTTCCATGTAGTGTCAACAGCACTGATCCTTGCCAGCCACCTCAGCCATAATATGCATCTCATCCCCACAACCTTCCTATGTTTGCTTAACACTTTAATCAAAAGGTCATGAAAAATTACCCTTATAGAGCCTACTGCTCATATTCTTAGAACTCCCCTCTTCTTTTCCCTCCAAAAACAGCACAGAAAATTAAAAGGCTTAAAATGTATTTTAATAAGTTGATGCTGCATTACTGCTCCATTTCTCAGAAAAACTCCAAATTTAAAGAATCAGGAACAAATCAAACATGGTACACCAATAAAAAATGCACAGCATAACTACCTAAGATAGGCAAGGCTAAGAGCTACTGTTGAGACCTTTAACATACAGCAACCCTGTTCCCAAGATTGTACTAAGCCTATCAAGAAAAGCTGTGAACAGCAACATCATAGACACAAAAGGGCCAATCCTGGGTTATCTTTACCCAAGACAATGATGGAGGCAAGTTAATACAAGATTTTTTAAAGATAGACTAAAATGAAAATCTCTAAGAGAAAACGTCTTCCTTAAAGACATGAGGAGTAATAGATGGGACATAACAGAACCGTATGTTTGTCTGTGACCTCTGTGGACATTTGCTTGAATTCTCACCTGAAAGTGAATGGAGCAATGGGGCTAAGGTCATTGGGGGATGTCTGGTTTTTGTGGCATTATGTGGCAGTATCTCTGGGGTAGGGAGTGTAAGGGTAAGAAAACAAAATGGGATGGACAAAAAACGGAATGATCAAGATTAATGGGGCTCTAACTGGATCCATTTTGCCATGGTTCCCCCAGGCCCTCAACAATCACATTTGAGACTTCAGGAATGCACCAAATAGAACTGATTAGTTAAACAATATACCACATAGAACTCATTTGTTAAATATGGCCCCTCCCTTGCCCTCTGCCTCCAGCACACTCCCTAGAATAGTACAGGCAGG
>CAUYRH010093811.1:0-33335 GCA_963574655.1 Perodicticus potto
CCACTAAATCCACTCCCAGACCCAGGAAATCACTGATGTTCCTTTTGCCTTTTCCAGAATGTCATATGAAGAAAATCATACAGAAAGTATTTAATCTTTAATGTCTAACTACTGTCATTTGGCACCATGCTTTCTAGATCCATCCAAGTTATCAGATCTGTCAGTAATTTGTTCCTTTTAATTGTTGAATAAAGTGTTATCCATTCATCCGTTAATTTTATTCAATCATCTGTCAACCTATTTTGAATTGTCTCTATTTTTCACTGTTATGAATAAAACTATTATGAACCTTTTCATATAGGTCTCTGTGTAGGCATGTATTTTCATTTCTCCTGGGTAAATACATAATCATGGAATGGTTTGGTCATGTAGTACCTACATATTTAACTTGGTAGTGAACTTCCAAGTTATTTTCCTAAATGTCTGCACCACTTGACATTCACCGACAACGTACTATAGTGTCTGCTGCTCCATAGACACACCAGCACTTGATGTTGTCAGCATTTCTCATTTTAGCTGTTCCACAGGGTTAGGTAGAGGTATCTCCTTACATTTTTAGTTTTCATTTTTTTGTTCACTAAGGATGCTAAGTATTTTATACTTACTGTTAATTCATTTGTATGTCTTCACTCATCAAGTATCTAATTCTTTGGCTTTTCTTTCCACCAGTTGTTTGTACTTTAATAACTGCGTTGTAAGCATTCTTTATATACTCTGGGTTCAAATTCCTTACCAGATATACAGTTTACAAATATTTTCTTCCCATTTGTGGCTGACCTTTCCATTTTCCTAGAACTATACTTTGATGAAATCCAATTATCATGTTTTTCCTTTGCAGTGCATACTCTGTGTGTGATATCTAAGAAGTCCTGTCCAACCCAAGATCACAAAGATTTTCTGCTAAGTTAATGTTCTTTTAACCCAAGGTCACAGCAATTTTCGTCTGTGTTTACTTTGCCACACTTGTTGTTTGGGCTCATACTATGTTGATTTTAGTCTACAGTGAGTATTGAGTTGGCTTTGTGTATGGTGTAAGGAAAGATTTGAGGTGAATTTTTCCCCCTATGATTATCCATTTCATTTTAGCATCATTTGGTTAACAAGACTCTTCTTTCTTCTATTGAATTCCCTTGGTAATTGAGCATATATGTGTTGATCTATTTCTGGACCTTCCACTTTGACCTCTTAATTTATATGCCAATTATTATTCTGTCTTTATTTTTGTAGATTTATAGTAATTCTTGCAATGAAATAGTCTGTATATTTTAGTTTTTTCTTTTTTTTTTTCAAATTGTTTTGGCTATTGTAGGCCCTTTGCATTTTTATATATGTCTTAGAGTCACCTTGTCAATTTCTGTCAATTTCTACAAAAAACTTACAGGAATTTTTATTGGAATTTCACCAAATCTATGGATGAATTTGTAAAAATTTGACATTTTAAAAATATTATTCTTTGGACACATAAATATGCCATATTGCTCCTTTTATTTAGATGATCTTTAATTTATCTCATCAACATTTTATAATTTTCAATGTACAGGTTTTGCATATTCATATTCATTTCCATTACATACTTTTTTATCCTATTGTAAATGGCATTATCTTTTCAATTTCTAATTCTGAATATTGCAGCTAATATACAGAAATGCTGTTACTTTGTATGTTTGCCTTATATACTGCAATCTTGCTCAGCTCATTTATTATTCTCATAACATTTTCAGAAATTCTTTAAGATTCCCTAAGTAAAGGACAATGTTGTCTATCATAATGAGAATTTTACTTTTTCCTTTTCCAATCTGTATATATTTTATTCCCCTTTCTTGCCATAGTGCACTAGTTAGGGTCATCACTACAATGTTGATAGAAGTGGTGAGAGTGAATATGCTCTCCCTGTTCTCCTTGGGGAGAACAAATTCAGTCTTTTATTCTTAAGCATGATGTTAGCTGTAGTAATTTAGAGATGCCCTTTGTCATATTGAGGAAATGCTCTTCTACTTCTAGGTTGCTAAGGGTTTTTACCTTGAAAGGGTGTTGACACCAAAAATTTGGTTGTTATGTTTTGCTCTGTTTTCTTTTCTTGAAATGATTTCATGGTGTCCCATTTTTGTTCATTAATATGGTATGTTTTATTGATTGATTTTGGATAAATGTAAAATCAATTTGGTTTTACTGGGATGAGCTCCAAGTAGTTATAATGTATCATCTATTGTACATATTGCTGAATTTAATTTGCTATTTTTTGAAGGTTTTAGTAGCTATACTCTTAACATATATTGTGCAATTTTTCTTTTTATTTGAAGAATACATAAATATATATAAATATAATTATGACAGAATGATACTGGCTTAATAAAATCAGTTAGGAAGGATCCTCTATCCATTTTCTGGAAAAATTTGTGTAGTCTTGGTATTATAGCTTTTTAAAATATTTGGTTGACTTCACCAATTAAGCCAGCTGTACCTGGATTATTTTTGCGAGAAGAATTTTTATGATCAATTGAATGATAACAAGAATATCATCTATTTCTTTGCAGGAAAGCTTTGTGTCTTTGCATCAACTTGTTTATTGTAACAATTGCTTATCTATTTATCCATTTTAGAATCTATACTTATGTTCTCCCCTTCATTTCTGGTGTTGGGTATTTGTGTTTTTTTCTTTTTCTGGATTGGCATGGCTTGAGGTTTGCCAATTTCATGCATCTTTGTAACGAATCAGATTTTACTAAGACTTTTTTGTTTATCCATTTCAGTATCATTGATTTCTTTCTTACTTCCTCTTACTGCTTACTTTGTGCTAAATTTGATGTGTGTTTTAGCCTTAAGGTAGAAGCATAAGTCATAGATTTTTTAGGCCATTTTCTTTTCTTACGCAAGGATTTTAATGCTATAAATTCCTCTGTAAGTACTGCTTAAGCTGCATTTCCCAAATTTTGATATGTTACATTTTTGTTTTTATGCAAATTATTTTGTCCTTTTTTCACTGATGTGTGGGATATGTACCAATATGTTATTATTTTCCAAATAATTGAGAATTTTTGTGGATATATTTCTGCTAGTTGTTTCTCAGTTACTTCTGTTGCAGTCAGAGAACACATTATATTTTTATAATTTCAATCTTCTTAATGTATTAAATTTTGTTCAATCCTTAAAATATGGACAATTTGGTGAAAATTGCCTGTGTGCTTTATGCATGTTTGTATTCTGTTGTTTCACGTGGCGTGATCTATAAACGTTAATTAAGTCAAGCTGGTTAGCAGTGTTGCCCAATGGTCTGTAGCCTCACTAATTTTTTAATCTACATGTTCCATCAATTACCAAAAAAAAGAGTATTGACATTATCTATTTTTAAATTCAATTTTTCTATTTCTTCATTCAGTTCTGTCAACTATGTCATGTATTTTGAAACCTTCCATACATGTTTAAGATTGCCGTGTCTTCTTAGCAAATTGATTCCTTTATTATTAGAAAATTACCATTTTTATCACTGGTAATTTTTCTAATTATAAAATTCATGTCATCTAATGTTAATATAGTCACACTCCAGATTAATTTTCATTAGTGTTTGGATGGTCTATTTTTTGTTCATCCTTCTAATTTTAACCTTTCCATATTTATATTTAAGATAGGTTCTTGGAGACTGCATATAGTAGGAACCTCTTTGCTTTTTTCCCCCAATCAGACTATCTCTGCCATTTTATTGTCATGTTCCAACCATTTACGTGTACTGGAATTATCAATACAGTTCAGTAAATCTACCATCTTTATTTTTGCTTTCAATTCTTGCCTTCTGTTCTTTATTTTCTCTATCTTTTGGATTAGTGGGGCATTATTATTATTATTATTCCATGTTACTTTGTCTTTTACTTGTTAATCCTATGGCTTTTTAAATTTTGAACAGTTGCTTTGGTGTTCACAATATACATCTTTATCTTATAACCTATGTTAAAATATTACATATAGTACGAGAATCTTATAGTATCATATTCTATTTTCACCCTGCAATACTTTATGTTATAAACCTCACTATATACTGCTATCCCTTTTGCTCTAGATGCTTATTTTTAAAGAAATTTAAAACAAAAGAAATACCTGTTATATTTAACCGCATATTTAACATTCTTGATATTTGTTATTTCTCGTGTAGATCTTCATTTTCATTTGTTGTCACTTTCCTTCTACCTTAAAGAACTTTCTTGAGCATCTCTTATAATGTAGACCTAAAAAAAGTTATTTTAAAGATATTTGCAGCAGATATTGAACTTTACAGTTAAAAAGTTTTTTTTCTTTGAACTTGCATAGTTTCTGTTAGAAGTGTACAGTTCTTTTTAATCTTTTTTGCTCTATACACATTGTGATTTATGTTAGCTGGTTTTAAGATTTTGTATTTACTATGAGTTATCTTTTAGTTAGGAATACAATTGTCTGTGTTTTACAAAATATTTACTTTGCATTTTATTTATTGAGTTTCTGAAACATGGGACTTTACCGTTTTCAGCATTTTAACCCACAATTGAATAAATGTTATATTACTGGGCATTGTCCAATTGGTCACTGATGCTTTATTTTTTAATTTTTCATGGTTTATTTTGGATTTTACCCCTTGTTTCCTACTTATCCCTTCAATTTCTCTGCTATTTTTCCTCACAGAGATAATTTGCCATTATTCTTATCTAGTATGTATTTTATTTTAGATATTGTGTTTTTCATCTCTTGAAGTTATAGTTCATTAATTTTTATATCTTTCATTTTTCTGTCTTTATGTTAATTTTTAACATCATGAAGCATATTTATAATAAATGTTTTAAAGTCCTTTTCTCTTAATTTCTTTATTAATGTCATTTCTGGATCTGATTTTATAGACTGATTTCCTTCATGTTATGGGTTGTATTTTCTGTCTCTTCAAATGTCTAGTAGTTTCTTTTTTGAAGGCTATTCATGTAGATTTGGGGGGGTTTATTTTATTTTATTTTTGAGTAATAGATTTTATTGTATTTCTTTAAAGTCTTTTGGACCATTTCTTAATGATAATTAAATTAACTAATGGGCTAATTCAAGCCATTTGTTATATGGTTTTAAACTTTTGGAGGGCATGCCTAGAGTGATTTTATTCTAGCTGTAATTTAGCTCCACTCCTAGGTTTTCCATTTCTAGATACCTACTGAATATCTCAGGTAGTTAACAAGATCTCTTTGTTGTAGTTTGATTTAGAGGGAATACAAAATTAATTAGTTCTGTGTGAGCTCTGGGAATTTTTGTCTTATGGCTCCCAAGAAATAGCAACTCTTCTGGCCTTGCATAGTTTCACCTTATGCATTGCAAGCTGGCATTCAATCAAAGGCTCAGGAAGACCCCTGTGCACATTTCTGGAGCTCTTTCTCTGGGTAGTTCCCTCCTCTCAGTCTTATGCCATGCAAAGTTAATTTCCTGGCATTCTCAGCTCCAGTCTCTGTCTCCTCAACTCTGTAAGATTATTAGATTACGTTTGGATTCTCCCTCCCTGCATGGCAGGGAATTTCCTCCGTGCAGAAAGTGCTTGCTCACCTTATTTGCTTTCAGAAATTTTAGAAATGTAAATATTTACATCTGTTGACAAAGTTAGATTGTCCTTTTAATCACAACAAACGGCATTCATGAAGTTCAATGATATCCAAGGTGTTTTGTCAGGGGGAGCAAGGCATAGAAATTTCCATGAGGATTCTGCCTTAACACTGCAAATGCTCAACTGATTTTCTAAAACTCAATTTCTTGATAAATTAGATTCACAAATAAGCTCTATCTTGCTTATAGAGTTACTAATACAGTGAATGGAAATGCATCATGACTACAGCGCTTTTCCTGAAGTTTGTAGAGCTGTTGAGTATGCACCTTGTTCCATGATAAAGTAACTGTGGCATAAAGAGAAGCCTTGTCAGAAGTCACACAGTGACTTTTTGGGGCCAGGAACAATCTTGTCATCAATAGTTATATCTAAAGGTTTAAAATATGCACTGGCTATAATGCACATGTGAAAAGTTTCTCAGAATGTTATTTTGCTGGTAGGCTTCCTGCAGGCATCCTTTTTCATTAAAAATAATCGGGATGGTTATATCTTCTTAATGTAAGTGATTCTCTATGCCAAGGAGTTCAGCCTTCACAGTGTGGCTGTAACATAGAGTTTGGAATTACTAGTGTACACATTATCTTAGTTTTTACTACAAAGTTAAAAAAAAAGTCACCCAAGTCATCTTGTGTTTCATTGTGAGAAAGCAAAATGTTGACATTAATACCCAAATTTCACAACTTACTTCTGAGATCTGAATACTGGAGGATCTCAGAACACCACTGAAGAGTTTCCAAGTATTTTGAGGGTCTTTAGAGGTACCTCCCAGGTGAGTTTCAGTCAGACGGTCTCTGAGTATAGGACAGGAAACAGACACCATCTTGTTCTCCAGTTTCCTGTCATTTTTACCATCCCTGTGGAACAGGATGCAGCACCACCCTTGTCCCGAACTTCCTTCGCACACACACACTCCTCCTTGCACAGCGATTTATGAAAATAGATTTCCTGGGAGGAAGAGGCAATCTCTACATACACTTAAACCCTTCTAGAAATACTTATATCAATAGCTTCAAGCCTGTCACTTGCACCCTGTGCAATCCTATAAGTGACAGAGTTTCTCTATGGGATTAATTCTTAAATAGGCAAACTTATTTTTGAAACCTAACTTCCGGTTCAAACCTCTTTCCCAAGGATCCTGCTGTACCATTTCTTCTACTTCACTCTCCACCCCAATATTGAGAACTCTTGCTCTAAATGAATGGCAAGGCCAAGCACTAAATGTGACACTCAGCATATTACAGGGAAAAGCAAGAAGCTACCACTCATTCATCACAATCTCATATATTCTTCTTTTGTGAAAAATATAGATAAATTATATAATGACCCTAATACAGTGTTGAATTGAAAAGAAATTATTCAGTTCAAACATTGGCTTCAATGCTCAAATATCTATTCTCTCAACCACATATAGCAGCCCAATCAAATAAGGCTTAGGACCTCTTAGGTAGAATTGTAAAGGAAGAGAATGTTCCCTTCAAAATTTCTCAAAGCAGTAAAGTGGAATAGAATATAAATCATTATTAAAAGAATTAGACTTAATCATTAATTAAAGGCAATGGAGAGCATTACCCTTTTGGAAACACAGAGAACAAATAAAACTTAAGCTGTGAAATAGTAGTTTTGAATCGAATGGAATTCCCATAAAAAAGAAGGGACAAAATTTAAATGCAAGAGACTTTATAGTAAAGACCTGTGTCTACTATTGTTGAAATGATCACCAGGAATGAACCCCATAGTGTGATGCGCAGGTGTGCTTTGGGTTTATGCAGCTCCGGTCCAGGAGAGAAATGAATTTAGGGCATTAACTTTCGGTGGCATCATCCAGCACAAAGCTCATGAGAGCCAAAATGGAGCAAGAACGAGAAGATTAAGGCTTTGTAAAAAGTCGCCCTCTCCTACTCTGGCGGTAATGACCCTGGAGAGATCAGACTGGTTAATGATTTTCAACATAGTCAAATTATGGATTATTTTACAATGAGCTAAGATGAATTACATGGTTTACTAAATGAATAAAAGAAATTTGCTCTGGAAACACAACGACTTTCTTCCAAGTAAGCAATATTTTGCTTAGAAATCTCTGATTATCCATAATTATTAATAATTTAAAAATCAATAATACATTTTAATCACCACAAGCTTTCTTAATATCAATCTGTGCTTACAAACATGTTTAAAACTTTTTTTTGAATGTGTTTCTGAATGTCATACTTGCCATATTTTTAAGGAGATTCTGTAAATACTGATACCTAAGATAAACTTAAATTTTTAGAATAGCACTTAATTATGTGCTAATAAATGAACTGCATACTAATACTAATTTTCAAATCTCCTAATAGGTATATATGTTTTAGTACTTACTAGTATCTGTCCTTAGTTTCAATATGTATATATTTAGTGTGTGTGTTTATACTATATATATATGAAAAATATACTAAGGTATTCTTAAATAAGTACCCTTTCTTTTCAAACCCTTTAAATGTAATTTTACTTGTAATCTAATGATAGATTATATCATCTCTAGAGGTCCATTGTAACATTTAATCCTGCCATTCATATTATGTATTCAAACAAAGACGGTGCTTAGTACTCGCAATGGTCATCTGCATTCGGTAAACCAGAAATAAACACATCCCACGTGAACGTGATTTCTGTGCACATAGACTATGCACAGCAATCTTCGTCTTTGTAAAAGAAAAACTACAGGCCCATTCATTTCAGGCGATTACCACTAATTTAAAAAGCTATCTTCTCCTAGGCTTTCGGTCATTTTAAAAAATCCTTCCCAGGCCTCTTAGCTATTTAAATCTTACTCAGGATGTCTCCCCAGTGCCCAAAGACTGTTGCTGAAAGCTAGATTTTGTACAAGAATGTGCAGCATGTTAAGTGATTCAGAGGTAGACAGACTTAGGAAGGGCAAACACACAGAATCTAGAGGCAACACAATAGACTGACCTTCTCATCAACCTCTCTTCCCTACCCCTCTCTTTAACCATGTAAAGGCAGGCAAAGTCAAAGCACCAGAAAAAAATAATAAATGAAAAATGACCCTCACTGCCTGTGGCTTTGCTGCGCCTTCCTACCCACCCATCTTAAGCATCAAAGAGCAAAGAAGAGAGAGCCGATAGAATAGCCAGGAAGAAAGGAAAGGAGAGATTATTTACCGGCCCTTTGAGATCTGGTTACCAGCTTGAAAAACAAGAACAGATGTATTCGCATGATTATAAAATAAGATGCCTTTCAAATAACTTAATCTTCAGGAATATTATAGTATATACATTTGTTTTTAATTCCCCAAGGATAGGCAACAGTCTATGGGATGCTTTGTTTACCCATGGGTCTAAGGACAGAAGATTCTTACATACATCCCTGAGTGCCTGCTAGTGAGTAACACATGTGACCACCAAGAGGATTACAGTATTATCCTGCTATTGTTTTCTGCACTAGATCCACTTCAATCTACAGGAAAATGAAAACAGAGATGGGCCCAAGAGATTATAAACAGGCTGTTGCCATTGAAGTCTGCTCTTCTGATGTTGTTGTAGCCCAGGATGCTGGTTTATTTCTTCAGGTTCTATTAAAAACCCTCCATGAATGTGAAAAGAAATTGGGAGAGATGAAATGGTCCAACAGGCAATTACTGTCTTCTCTGTCCCAGAGAAGTAGATTCCAGCCAAGCAAATATAAAAATATAAAGTTTCCATCATCACCAAAAGGTTCAAAGCCAAGAGGCAAAGTACTTGGGCTTTGGAAATGGTCACGGTTAGTGGTGGGCAGTAAAGAACTAAATGCAGCAGCATCTCGGACTAAATATGAATTTGAAGGAAAGGAGAAGAACGGAGTGCAATGCTCTTCCACTGAGCTTCCCCAGGATGGACGCAGACTTCATTTTCCATTTGGCTCAAAAAAGAACCTGGAGCTGCCCCAGCTGGATCATTCAAAAAGCCCTCAAAGTGTTGTGTCCGCAGGGCCTACTTCTGCGCTGAACTGAATGACCCCAGGCCAGCTGTCAAAAGGCTGAACTTCATCGAGTAGCAGAAGGCCATCAGGGGTCAGATATAAAAGCAAGCGGACTGGCTCATAGGGTTACAATAACGTCAGGCAAGGTCGGCTCCCTTTTTCCATTCCAAGTCAGGGCTGGCCTGTAACAGTGATACGGCAATATTAATAACAACAGGGACAACCAACACCTTTCAGGGAAAGGTTTCAAAATGCTTTCCAAGGAAAGGTCTGTTATTAATTCCCCAAATGACAGATAAGAAAACTCAGGCAGAAAGACGGAGAATGATTAGATGCAGAGCACACATGTGAGTTGGTCAAAGTTGAAAAAAAGAACTGCCGGCCTCCCAGGTCATCATCTGGTCCTGAGAGCATCACACTGAGGCCCTGAAAAGGTGACCGCTGTGTTCTGAGCAACTGCAGACTGGATGAGACACTCTGTACTCAATGCGTTGTTTTAAAGCCTTTTTATCCTATTAGCTTATCTTATGATTTAAACAAAGAAGTTATCTTTACTGTGTCCATTGTACTTTTTTTTTAATGCACATTAAAATCTACTGCAAATGCAAAATGCAGACTTAAGACAAGTGGGCACAAATATTTGCTTCTCCCACCAGCACAAGAAGATAGTTTAAGGTCTACACATAGATATACTCATCCCAAAGGTACAGCTTCTCACAACCCCTTGGATGACTCAAACAATAACTAAAATTTCCTTTGCTTATGACTTACAATTTCAAGTCAGATGAATCTTACAAGCCTCTCGCGAACAATCATACAAGCATATTCAATTGGTCAGATGTACTGTTGTTACCTTTTCCCGTGTATACTCTGAGATTATTTTGGAACCACATAATTATCCAAGCCTTCTTTCTAAGCAAGTGGCACACATGGATTGGGCATTTCCTGACAATAAAAAAGGTGTATAAACTCGTTATTAAAACCATGGACTTTGAAGCAAAGCTCTGTTCTTTGTGAGCTCTCTGAACTTGGCAAGATCCTTAACCTTCCTGCCCAGCTTTCTCAGCTGTAAAATGGAAATGAGAAGAATCACCTGCTTCCTGTGACTGCTGGAGAATGACATGAGCCAACATACACAAAGGGCTTAAAAGAGGGCCCCAAGCATAGAGAGCAACTGCATTGCATCTCCCTACACCCAAGAACTTTCACTCTCATAGAAAAGCACTGAGCTGGGAGTCCCACCTGTGGGAACCATAGCAAAATCAATATGTGGAAAACAAAGTGATTCTGGCATAGTGTTTGGCCTAATGACAATATGGCATAAAGATAGTTAAATAGAATAGTATTGTAGTAGTCATGGAAGACTTCTTGGAGGAAGGGGACAAATAGGGACAAATGCTTCCTTCATTCTTGTTATTCATAGTCTCTCTTACACTGTATACTCATTAGAGTAGTGTACCTTAGAGAAATAATGGATCCAGAAGTAATTATACTTGTTTAATAATACTTAAAAAGATCAAGAAACAATCCAATGATCGTCAACTATCTGATGAAAATTGTTTCTAGATCTCAGCTAACTCCTAATTGTTTTAAAATAAGAATAACAATGACTATTAAATAAAAAGTCCCCTGCTTTCTTATGCCTGTACCCTAAGACAGGTTAGTTATTGTGCCTTGCCAGCTGAACTTCTTTTTGGCCTACTAAATCCTTGTCCAATCTCTCCTTTGCATGCATCAAAAGTGGGTTTTTTAAAAATTTTAATTTACAATCTTTCAAGCACTGTATGCCAAAGTATTAGGAATTTGGAAATAAATAAGACACATCTCTTGTTCTCAGAGTTCTCCTAAACAAGTATATTTTAATTAATATGTTAATTTTTCTAATTATGAATTCTTATATAATTACTTTTTCCAATTGAAAAATTCAAAAAAGGGTAAAAGCAAATTGATAAACCAATCCTAAGTTTACAATAGAAGGATAACCGCTCTGGTATACTTTTCTGGTCTTTTTAATAAACAAATGCACATGCAGTATAATCATAACTCTCCCACATTTGCAGTTTTTTAAAGCAGCTTTTTCCATCAATAGAATGAAACACTTCTCGAGCCATTAAAACTTCTTTTTGTGTGGCGGGCGCCTGTAATCCCAGTTACTCGGGAGGCTGAGGCAAGAGAATCGCCTAAGCCCAGGAGTTGGAGGTTGCTGTGAGCTGTGTTAGGCCACAGCACTCTACCGAGGGTGATAAAGTGAAACTCTGTCTCTACAAAAAAAAAAAAACAAAAAACTTCTTTTCGAAGGTATTATTTTAAATGTTGTATAATATGGCACCACAGGGATAGTCTATGAAATAATCACTCCAATATCATCTAAAGATGAAAATGAATCTCTGACTCATAAAAGACACTGTAAATTGCTGTACAACTCCAGAGATGGCATGCTGGGTAAGGAGGATCATTCCTCCAAGAAATGGGCCTAGGGTCAGTAGCCACGGGCCTGCATAACGTGGGCCATGTTAAAATAAAGCAGGCCTCAGAGTCAGCCAGGATCACTCACATGCACCCTGGCCTTCGTCCACTACCTTCTCATTCTGCTGCCTTTTCTCCCAAGACTAGAGTTTTCCTGGTTAGGTAGCTTTCCCATCTTCTGGGATACATGGCAAGGAGAAGACCAGGTACATGTGCGTAGCTGGGGAAAAAATGATCTAAATTAAACCTAAAGTCCTCTTAATATAAACTAGCTAAAGATATTAGTAATACACAGGGCAGCTCCACTAACTGTACAGGTCACCCTTACTTATAGAACTCATGGCACGTCCACCCGTTTGCTTTTACAGTCACTTCCATCCACAGATATGGAATTAAACGGTTACACAGAATCAGCCGTCAAACTTGGCATTGCAGCCACATTTCCACGCCTACAAAGGCAGGCACATTTCTCAAGAGCAGAATGGGAAACTTCCTTTACAAGTAAGAAGAAGAACATGGGTTTACGTTCAATAAAATTTCAAACCAGCATAGTTTTGCACACCTCTCATTAAGAAGCAAAGGGCTGTGCTCTGCTCATATGGCTTTTCATTTCTACAATGGAGTCATGGGGTAATCTGAATTTCTATAAAATAAAAAAATATTATTGGAACAAACTGACTACATATTTTTTTGTATTTATCGGGGGTAGGATGGGGGAAGGGAGCGGTGGGTTTTTCTTCTTCCTAAATTTCAAATATAGGTATATCACACTTCATAGAACATAAAGTCTTCCAAAAAGTTATTAATAGCCAAACATCTGTTTTACAGTTTTCCCATTGGCTTCTATTAGAAATTCAAATGTGGTCTGACAAAAATTATAAAGACATAATAAAGTTACAAATAAGAATTTATCCTTGCATCACAACAATTTCTATTGCCACAACAATGCTATATGACATATGACCCCACAACTCAGTGGCTGTAAGCAGTAAACACCGTTTTGCTCCTAAGGTGGGAGTCGCCAAGATGGAGGCCTGGGGACCCTGTCAGTGACTTGGGTGGACTCGGCTGGGCTTGGCTGGGCTAAGCTGGAGAGTTCTGGGCTTTGCTGGGCTCACTCGCTTGTTGGGGGTTCACCCTGCTGTTGCTGAGGATAGCGGCAGCAGCCAAGACAAGTGGGGTTATAGGACTTTCCCCATGTAGCTGGCCTTCCAGCAGGCTAGCCTGGGCATGTCCTCATGGCAATTTCAGAGGAGCAACAGACAAGCAGCAACACACAATGGTTTTTTCCAGCTCTGCTTGTGCCAAGTCAGCTAACCAAGTCACTTTTAGCCAAAGCAAGCTGCAAGTCTCAGATTCCCAGGGACGGAAATAGACTCCACCCCTATAATGAGAAAAACTGCAAAGTCACATAGCCAAAGGCCTAGCCACAGGACAGGGCAAAGAGCTGGAGTCTTTTATACACATCACCTACCACAACCTTATGTTTTTAAATGACAATAACAACAATAACCAAAATATATGATGTAACTCTGATTTTTGAGGGGTAACTGGGTTTAGTAATCTAAAGTACTTGTAGCAAAGGAAAGGAGTTCTTCCCATCCCTGGGTTTATGGCTGTGGACCCTATAACAAAAGACAGGTTAGGCCAGGTACTGTGGCTAACGCCTACAATCCAAGCATTCTGGGAGGCAGAGGTGAGTGGATCACTTTAGCTCAGGAGTTCAAGACTAGCCTGATCAAGAGCAAGACCCTGTCTCTACTGAAATTAGAAAACCTAGCCAGGTGTTGTGGCAGGTGCCTGTAGTCCCAGCTCCTAGGGAGGCTGAGGCCAGAGGATGACTTAAGTCCAGGAGTTTGAGGTTACAGTGAGCTATGATGCCACAGCACTCTACCCAGGGCAACAGGGTGAGACTCTGCTTCAAAAATAAATAAATAAGTAAATAAGTAAATAAATAAATAAATAAAATAAATACAAAAGAAAAAAAGAGAAAAATACAGATTAACAAGACAAAAACAAATTTGTTTAATATAAGTTTTTGTAACCTAAGAGCCTTCATAAAGAAATGATGACCCACAGAAATGAGAAAACTATGTATTCTGCACGTGGGGTTTGATGAAGCAGATGCCCTGGAGAGCTAGGCCTGGACACATGGGACTCTAATGGTAATAACGGGGCAGCAGGGGTCAGGGGCTCTGCATTTGGAGGCTTCTCTGTGTCTTCGTATCTTCAGAAATCAGGAAGTTCCTTTCCTCCAGGTGCAGGAAGGATACCTCTCCTACGGAGGAATAATGCTTTTATGGCCAGCTTCAGGAGAAAAGAGCAAGGAAAAGATGAGAGAGAACTTTCTACTTCTGCTGTTTTCTCAAACGCCATGGTACTGAATTTGCTATCACACATCCCCACTTCAGTTCTACAAAAAAGAAAAAGACAACAGAAAATAAATAGAACAAAGCACACATTGAAAACTCAGGAGGCCTTTTTCCCAAACATTTCCTATGTAGCCTCCAGCAGCCCACACTTCTGAACTACATGAGTCCCTTCTTAATAGCTAAGGTTTATGGGTAGAACAATTGATCTGAAGAAAGTAGAAAAGATGCAAGGAAAGAAAACAGACCTAGTATTTCAGTTCACTTATACTTCTTGAAATAAACCATAGGAGTATGTTTTACCTCTGGGTAAAAAGTGAAAACTTTCCAAAGGCCACTCTGCCAGCCTGTTGAAGCTGACCTTCAAATGTAGAATTAACTTAAAGGCCCATGTTGCTTCCATGCTGTTAGCGTGGCTTAAGGTAGGTAGTCACTGAAATATTTGAAAAGAGGAAGTACAGTTTTATCAAGAACAGGAAGCTTTATTGAGAAAGAGAAAGATAGGTTTTCTAGAGTAAGAGCAAGGTGTCTTACAGAGCAAGGTATGTTCACCACAGGCAGTGAACAACCCCACATTGTTGCAGCAAGACAAAGAAAGGGCAAAGAGGCAAAGGTTATGCCCAGGGGATTCTCTTTTACACTGCCTGGGGCAGGCGTACCCCATGGTTCAGAGGTCACCTGGGAACTAGAGTCTTCCTGCACCTGTGGACTCCCATGAGCCTCTCTGAGAATACATGGGGATGTGGAGCAAGTGATAATTAGTCTAGGTCACCTTCAAGACTCTGTTGTGAGGCTAGAGAGTCTTCTACATCCTTCTGCAGTTGGCACATTAAGTTCTGATTGATAGATTGGTAGGACGGCCCCTCCTCCCCAGGTGTGAGCATCTGGGACAAAACTAAGGTGGGATGCACCAAGATGGAGGCCTGGGGACCCTGTCTTGTCCTCCTTCCCAGGAGAGCCTGATTCCTAACTACCTACCTGACAGGGCCACATCAGAAGCAAGTCCAGACAGGCCTCAACGTAAGATGATTTGAGGGTAGGTTCACTGGGACATAACCCTTGGTGAGTTGAAGAGCATCTGTACTCAAAGCCAAGTGAATACTGTTCCTTCTGCGGAAATTACTTTCCCCTCCTTCTCTATGTAGTTAATTCTTACCTTCTTTGAATCTCTTCAGTTCAAGGTTCACTTATTTGGAGACACTATCTTGATCTACCTGAGAGGTCAAGCCCTCTTATTCTCTTCTTCTGTCCTTCTTCTAATAGCAGCCACAGTTTTAGAGCTGTTTATGAAATACTTGACTGCTTGTCACTCTCCCCCGTGTCTGATCCATGAGGGCAGAAACCCTGTCTTGTTCTGTTCTGCTGGACACAGAGTAGCTGCTGGCATAAAATAGTTCTCAATAAATACCCAATGAACAAAGGGATAAATAAAAAATCAATCAACAGTAGAGCATGTTTATTGGAAATATGTAATAATATAATGGATAACAGAGCATATACTTGCCCGAAACACCAAAAATGTCCTTCATGGTGAAGTAGATAATCCATTTCTCAATGAAGGAACTAATCTGAAATACATGTTTTAATATTTTTTGTGTTGAATGTTCAATATGTGCAAGTTTTGGAACACAAAAGCAATCACATTTCATGTTTTTATTAAAACCAGCAAAAATCAGTGTCAGAGACTTATCAAACCAATGCAGATCCTCCCATAGGGTAAGCCTCTGTTTTCTCAGCATTTTCGGTTAGATAGAAGGATGAAAAGGACAAAGTCAAATACTTCAATGAGGCACTCTGCAAGTGTTTACTATTTCCTGGAGACAATTTAGAATTGCATGCAATCCCTCCTTACCACCACTTATTGCTGTCACGATATCTTCCTTAGAGAACGGGACTCACCTGCTGCCTCTTTGTTTGCCGGAGCATGAATATATTTTGTTCTGGTCGCAAACCAAAAGCATAAAGGGGTTTCTTTTACTTATCCTGAAAGAATACATGTCAGATTAAGGTTTCTAGTTAATAGAATGGAATCAGAAATTGCTTCAGGAAGGAAATCTTTGTGCTGCTTGTCATGGCAACACACAGAATCTGTGCTCCCTAACAGCAGAGCCCCAGAGGAACGCCTGGTACATTCCACACACTGACCGGATTCTGCCCAGTGGTGTTCTGCAGTCATCACCTCCCCTAAAATTCTCAGAATATCAAAGTTTATGACACTAGATTAGATGCTGTAATTCTCAAAACATTCAAACAGAGAGGCTTTGTCATGATGGACTCGGAAACACCATGATAAAATTTTAAGACCAGACTTCAGAATGATAGTCCATGTAGAAGCAAAAGGAAGCTGAGGCAGACAGGTCGCCGTGTCCTTCTGGTCCTTTGGCTGCAATGTCACTGTCCTGTGTCACTAACACTGACTCAGTAGGATAAGTTCAATATGACTATATGTAATTCACTAAGGAAAAAAATGTCAAGATGGGCTTTCTTTCATAAGTACTTGGAATTACCCAGTAAAAATATAATTATGAAGAAAGCCCAGTGCTTAATAGCTGGGAAAGTACTAAAGTAATAATTCAATGTGAGCTTGGAAAATGAATGAAGAATAAAGAAAGAGATAGTATGACAGCATTTTAGAAACATGAAACTTCATCCACCCTATTTGCTGACGAATTAATAGATCTCTGATTCCTTCATGAGAAGTGGCTTCTTTTTGAGGTGAGAGAGTACAAGATGGGCCCTGCAGCCAGCAGAGAGTATTTTGGCTCAGGGACCTCCCACCTCTCTCTTAGCAAGTTAGACCAGGTCCCTATGACCTGAACGGAGTTTAAGAGAAGGAAATGGATTTGGGAAGTATCTAGATGCCATGGCCATTTGTTTGTTTAGTAAGTTCCCTGGGGAGAACCCTGAGACATTTGTGGGAGGTTTTCAGACCTCATGTGTTTGTGGTGCCAGTTCGGGGGAGAGATTCACATGGTTGAGGGGAGTTAGGGCGCCTGGTTTGGACTGAGCTCATTTGCAGTTCCCAGGGAATAAGGCAACTAGGCCACCATTTGGGGAGTGTTTTAAACCTTCCAACCCTGTGAAAGGGCAGGTGTTCAGTGCCCTATAACAGGGCATTTGGGGTGGCATCTGTCTCCTTTGGATTCCCACTTGTTTTGTAGGCCTGGGCATTTTGTGTTGAGAGCTGTCTGTAGTGTCTGTGTTTGATTGATTGTGAGTGTTATTTCAATACAGGAGGCTCCATTTCTATTGCACTGAAAGTCCTTTGGGAAACATTTTGGCTGAATGGTCAACTCATCGCTACAAACCCATGTCTAAAGAGAACGGGTTTTGTAATCCAATGTGCATGCTGTAGTGTGAGGAGAAGTGGCTGTTATATGAAAGCTTAAATTATACTGTCTTGGAACTATTTTGTCAAAGGTCATATAAATGAGATGAAATCTCATAGGTATTGGGTATGAAATGTCCAATTTCTTTGTTTGATTCAGTCAGACATTTCCTATTTAATGACCTAATAAAATCCTAAAGGCCTGGGATAAAGTTAACAGTATAGTTTGTTTTAGTTAAATAGTCAGATTTCCCTGGCAGGAGGGGAGACGAGGAGCATGGCCACTGCCACTCTGTAAGGGGGACAGAGAGGGAGTGCTCCAGACACATTGGACAGGGCAGGGAGGCACCATGGCCACCTACCAGCTGCAGGTCAGGAAGTGGTACCTTTCCCAGCCTGAGTAGATCTCAGCCTGGCGCAACTGTGTACTATGCTCGGCAGAATTCCTGTTTGGCTTAATTGAGTTTTCTGATTTTCTCTTAACAATGATTCACCCTGAGAATGTGCCTATCTCTGGCATTTGCCGAGAACAGGAATGGGGTCCTTAAGACATGTTAGGGCCATCCTGAAAATGAAGGTATTCTCTAAAATATCTTCTTGTCTGTCATCAGAACCTTTTTTTTTGTTTGTTAAAAGTTTTCATATTAAATGTAAATCATAAAATTAACAAGTCCCTTGGGAAAGAGAATGAGAAAAAAAGAACTGTGAGTTCTTCACAGAAAAGATGATGTTTGACATAGAACCTGAAGATTCAGTACAGCTTCAGCAGAGGGAAGGAAGGAGGGGGATTAGGAGAAAGCCTTGGAGCCAGGGGTATTGAGTACAAAAGCATGACAGCTTGAAGTAGCAAGTACGCCCAGGAACCTATGGCTGAAGTGTCCCTGGAAGACACATGAAATTGGCAATGAGTTGGGTGGGTAGATAAAATCAAAGAAGGCCTTGGACAGTGTGCATACATGATGCAGATTCATTCTGGGCACGGTAAATTTCAAGCATGAGTGTTTAATTATATGGCTTTCTTTTAAAAAAGAAACTTACTACAACAATGTGGAAAGCACTCTTGGAAAAATCACAGGGAGAAAGATTAATGAGAAAATCCTTAAAATGGTCTCTAAGCCAGAGATGACAAAGATCTGAAATAGGGCAGGAGTGCCCGGGATTGGAAGAGGCTTGACAGATTGAGAGATTTTAAGTAAGGAAAACCTATAAAATCCAGTGACCAGATGGATATAAGAGATTAGCCATTGGCAAAAAGGCAGAAGTCTGCAATTATGTCCAGATTCCTGGTATGTGCATAATAGAAGAGGAAAAGCAAACCTAGGGAGAAAGATAAATAATTTTGGTTTCAATGCATTGGATTTTTCTGTGGGATATACTGTCAGTAATTAATAGCAGGAAGCCAAAAAGCATTAAAAGTCTAGAGAGGGAAGGAGAAAAGCTTGACTGGAGATATTGATTTGCAGTCATCAACATTCAGGTGGCAGTAGATGCAGTGAGCGCTAAGAAGATTGCTATGGGAATATGGGGAATTGAAAAGAGAATGGATAACTGCAAACCCATGGAGATAGTCATGCCCCACGTAATGATGTTTCAGTCATTGAAGGGACACAAAACATCATGACGGAGCTGAAAAATGCCTGTCACCTAGTGACATCACAGCCATCATAATGTCCTGGCACAACGCATTACTCACCTGTTTGTGGTGATGCTGGTGCAAGCAAACCAGTCATGCAAAAGTACAAGGCATCCGATTATGTACAGCCCACAGTGCTCGATAATCATGAGTGACAATGGTGCTGGTTTACGTATTTACTATACTGTACTTTTTATCATCACTTTGGAGTGCACTCCTCCTACTTATATAAAAAATAAAGGTAGCTGTAAAACAGCTTCGGACAGGTCCTTCGGGGGGTCTTCCAGAAAAAGCAGTGTTACCATAGCAGGTGACAGCTCCAGGCATGTTATTGCCCCTAAAGGCCTTCTGGTGGGACAAGATGTGGAGGTGGAAAACAGTGATATTGATGATCCTGACCTTGGGTGAGCCTAGGCTCATGCGCGTGTTTGTGTGTTCATTTTTAACAAACATGTTTAAAAGTTAAAAAAAAAATTAAAACTTACAGAATAAAGATGTAAAGAAAGAAACTCCTTTTGCACAGCTGAGGGCCAGGACACTTTCTTTTTCATGTTTCTATACCTAATAGCACCTGCCACAGAAAACAAACGGAAGGTAACCATATAATGTTTCAATATGAAAATTGGTGAAGAAATTAATTAACAGAAGCTCAGGTTTTTTGTGAGCTTGCTTCTTCCTTCTGACAATATAATTTTGAATTATATAAAATCATAATATGTGAATGACTCTCTGTGGGTGCATGAGTGGGGTGAGGGAGAGAGAAAGAAGAGAGGAGAGAATTTCCAAGTTTGAGACATTAATTCATTCTTTCCATGTGAACCACATTGTATCATAGCCATAAGGAGAAAGTGCTCCTAAGAGGTCTGGGCAAGTTAAATCTGCTTAGTCTCCTCTTTTCTAAACCTACTTCAGCCGATCTGCATTGTTGCCATTCCAAGTCTGCCTCCATCTTTTATCAGTGGCAACTGCATTTCTAGTCTTTGATTTGCTACTTTGGTGGAATATGAAAGATTCTAAATTTGGTTTCTACGTTTATTTTTATTCCCCAAAAATAACTTTTAAAAAATTCTCTTACTATTAATGTCATGTGAAAACAGAAAAAGCTATGGCCTGGGTCACCAGTCTTGCTAAGATAGGGAGGGGTGCGTTTCACAGTGACTAGATGGGGTCAGGATGTGGTTTCTTTAAGTCTGTGTCTCTCAACTTCAGACAGATTTGAACTTACTGATATTGCCACCGTCTTAGCCAGATTGATATCACAGAAAAGTTAAATCACAGAATGGTCAGTTCCAGGCCTCTCTGCTGCTCCAAAAAGAAACACAAGAATCAAATACAGACTCTATTTTCTCCCTTCCTCTACCCTTCATGTGCAAGGTTTGAAAATACACTGCCTCTCAGGGTTGGCGGGGGACCCAGCAGAGACCGAGCATGCTAATATGCTTTTAAACGGTCATGCACTACGGAGTGTGAAATGTCAGGCAGGGCTTGCCTGCCAGTCACCATCGTATCATCGTACCTGCAATCACAGCTCAGTGCTGAACAAGATAGGGGCAAAGAGGGAGCAGGAACTAAACCCACAAGTGAGGTGAGGCAAGCTAAGGTGACAAACAGAAAGGCAGACTGGAAGAGGACCTGAGGGATACAATAACTCACGCGCGGCAGCCTGGGCAAGCAGCTGGGGATGAGAAACGGAGTGAGCAGGGGGCGGCGCCTGTGGCTCAGTGGGTAGGGCGCCAGCCCCATATACGGAGGTTGGCGGGTTCAAACCTGGCCCCGGCCAAACTGCAACAAAAAAACAGCCAGGCGTTGTGGGGGGCGCCTGTAGTCCCAGCTACTCAGGAGGCGGAGGCAAGAGAATAGCCTTAAGCCCAGGAGCTGGAGGTTGCTGTGAGCTGTGTGACGCCACGGCACTCTACCAAGGATGACAAATTGAGACTCTGTCTCAAAAAAAAAAAAAAAGAAAGAAATTGAGTGAGTAGGGAAAGACAAGGCCCTATGGAGACTTATGCACATCTAGTCAGAGATGTGAAGACAGAGCTGTTTGGACAGACAGCCAGAGGTCACTGTGAGCTAAAGGGTGGCTGACGGAGAGCAGAGGTGCCAGAGAGGGCGTGCAAAGGCCTGAAACAATTTCGCCGAGGGCAGGAGCTTCTTACAAGTCTGCAGTTTACACCATGGCCGAATGCCACATTTGAATTGGAAGTGCACAGCGAGGACCATGCCAGCAGTGAGACTGTCACAAAGGATTTCTCTTGTTTCCTCCTAAAGACGTTAATGATTATGGTGTGCTTCAACTTCTTTAGAGCTTTTCCCAATTTTCCATCCAGACGTTATCAGGGCAATGTTAGAGAGAGGGTGCTCCAGCACCAGCGCCTTTGTCTGAACTCTGCGCGGGCTCCGCAGCTCCAGCAGCTCAGCCTGAGGCCAGGGTCCTGCATCTGTCTGGACACATGGGGATGGACAGAGAGAGCTCTGTAGGCACAATGAGCTCATGCTCAGCCTTTCAGCCTTTCTTGGCTAGGCATTTTCACACTGCGAGAAGGAAAATGCAGTGTGCAGCAGGGACCTCCGGTCGCGGATTTTTCCTGTACGACTCACTGGACAGTGACAAATTGCAAGGCACGGCCTTAGCCACCAGACACTGACCCTAATAAAGAAAAAGTACATCTTTATCACCATCCCATATTGGGAAGGCAAAGGCTTTCTCAGATCCACCCCATCCCTACTCTCATGCAGGACCAGATGGTATTACAAGTCCCTAAAGTCCCAGCTGCAAAGAAGGCTTGGAGACTGAACATGGAGCTTCGGTCATAGCCACAGTGAGAAAAAGTAAGAGATAAAATTGGAAATGGATGTGGTGCAAGCTCACCCATCCAGTCTGCACAGACAGATACAATTACCATTCTCAGGGCATAACTAAAGAAACTGGAGCCTGGAGAGATTAGGAGACTTTCACAAGATCTCACAACTCATCAATGCGGGGGCCAGGACTTGAACTTGATCAACCTCTGTCGGAGTCAATGCACTTACTCTAGACTCTGCTGCCTCTCCAAATTAGTTCTCCTAGTTATTCTGTCTCAGAGTACTCTGAAACCTGCCCTGATGGCCATAATCAACATTTACAATTATATATTTATGTTGTATGATCATTTCTTTCATGTCTGCCTGCCCAGTTACATAGTGCATGTGCTCTCACATATGCCAGCCAATTAATAATAATTGAGAGAGTAAATGAATTCAAGATAACCTGTCATTGGATGCTAACCCAAGCACTTCAGTAGTTCAGAGTAGGAAAGAACCCATGAACTGAATAGAGGACAAGGAAGACTCCAAGAATACTTTTAGGCTAGGACTGAAGGGATGGATTTGGCCCTGAGCAGCTAAAAGAGAGATGATCAAAAAGAGATGAGTGTGATTGTAAAATGGAAAATTGACTGACTTGATGAAAGTAGAGGATATATGTTGAAAATGGCCATCAATTGAGGTAGTAAATAGTTTTGGAAGAGCCTTGAGTGAAGGGTAGAGTCAATTATATTTCATTGGTAATAAAGTAGTGAGATGTTTGGGAATGTAAGCAAAATGCTAAAAGTGGTTCCTCTGGCAATTTGATGTAGGTGTGATTGGAGGCCTGAAGACAGTAGCTTACTTATCAGGAAATAGTGGAGAAGGCCAGGTTAGACCACAGCCATGGAAACAGGACTTAAAGGTGGGACAAAGATCATGGCAAGGCAGCCATTAAGAACCTGATGCTGTGAGGGCTGACGTAGAGAGATGGATCAAAAGCAACTCCTAGTTTTTGAGTTGGCTGACTAGTTTAGGGAAATTTAGAAATTCAGGGAAGGAGCTGCGTAATTAAGAAAAACTATGAAGCCAGAGGGAATTGGAAGTGGATGACTACAGATTACGACAAAGACTGGACACACAGAATGTATTAGGAAAGAAATAGACTCAGAGTCCAAGGCCATGTGATTAATTCTGGGGAGGAGCAGTCTAAAGACTATGTGATTCCCCAAGTTCTTCCTTCTCATGTCAGCCTGAGTTTCTGCATGACCATGAAACAAAGCTTCCTCTACACCTGGATTGAACATGTAGTGTGGGCAGAAATAAACCGTGGTTGTGTTAAGCTGCAACACAGAAGGCCTAGCCTTCCTTGAGATCTATACTTTACCTAGTCCAGTGCCTACAGTAACGTATACTTCTCGGGGAAAGTCGAAATTTGAGGCACAAAGAATGCAAGGGAGTGAAAAGCAATGTGCAAATCTTGTGAATGGGAAGGATGGAGTTGCCATTATGGTAAAGTTAAAATAATATTCTTGTCCCATGGATGAGCTATGAGCTCTAAACTTTGATTCATCTTTGCTACTTCTTACCAATGCTTGTAAGGCACAAGAAAGAATTCTTTTTTTCAGGAAAGAATTTGAAGGAAAAGTCCATTATTGAATACTCCTACTAAATATTTATACGCAAAAATATGAAGTAATGCATGAATATAGAAAATGAAAATATGCACAAAATTGATAAGTTAAATGAGTACTTCCTTTGGAATTGCTAATGCAATCTTCATAATTTTTTTCCTGCAATTAGTTTTCTGGATTTTTTTCTTAGCAAACACTATTAGCATCCTGCCTTACCAGTGATCAGTAAATATTTGTTGAGTGAATGAACAAGTTAATGTGTTTATAGATGAATGAACAAATAATGAGTAAGTAACTGAAATAACTAGTTAAAAACCAATTCAAGGAATAATGTATATATTTTATTAATTCAGAGAGCAAAGAAACAGGAAATAACTGACATCATCTTCTTGAATTAGTGTATTAAGGTGAATTTTGCTATTTATGCTAATGCTCTAATAGCTTAAGTGAGTTTTTGACTTATCTAATTGTAATGTTAAGAAAAAATCTTGTTTAACTTGAGTCAATAATACTCCAAGGGAAATGGGTAATATAAATGAAGGTTAATGAGTACATGGATATTTATATTCTCAATATATTGATTTTTATGATTTAGTATGTTTTTAAAAGAGGAAGATGAAAAAATTTAGAAGAATTATGTATGTTGTCACAAAGGGTTGACATAAAGTAGGAGGAGAAAAATTATTCCTCTAAATATCAGAAAGAATTTGCTGACAGTGAGAGATGTCAGATTGAGAAAGGATGTAATCTGCTGAGTTGTAATATTAGACTGGACAGAGAATTAAAACATCCATCACTGAAAATCATCCTTCACCTACAGGAGTGTAGACTAGCCAACATAATGGATAACAGTGATATACACCATGCGGGTACTAGCTGAAACCACTAATGGCAAGGACAAATACTTCCACTAACATCGCCCATGTGATACTATGACCCAAGATTGACATAGGTAGCAAAAATATCATAAAACTAAAAAGCAAAACACATATCCTTGGGCTTGGGTCTATTCTTTGCCTCTTAAACACATTTCTTGCTGGTATATAAAAATCAGATTTCTAACAAGCAAGCAAAGCTTTTAGTAGATTCTTCTATTAGGATGAAATGTGATCTGAGAATTATAAAATACAATGGCCAGTGGATCCTCTGTTAAATTTTGTAGAAGTTAGCTACCCCTCCTCTTTTTTACCAATGTTATCAATTCTGCAAATATATACTACGTACATGCCAGGCATTGGGCTAGAAACCAGATGGCCTTTCCTCTCTGGGAGCTAGGGCATGGCAACTTAGTAGTTAATGGAGTGGCCATGAAATAATTAATCACTAAATTATAATCTTCTATTCACTTGTCCACCTTCTGCATTGAATTGAGATAATTTTGAGTGAGAAACCAGCAGAATGCCTGACACATAGTAGACATATAGGCATAAAAATACTGTGGACTGAGTAAGTGAATGAAAAGAAGAATGAAGGAAGGAAGCCTGGTGGACAGGAAAGAATATGGATGATGAAGTTAAATGATTTTGGTCAAAGAACACGTACTCAGGTTAACAGAATGCTACATCTCACCAGTTCAAATTAGACCCAGAAATCAAAGCTTCAGATAAAAGATATTTCCCTCAAAAGTGAACAGAAAAATGACCCTTCTCCACCAAAGAACAAGAATACGCTCACACTTTAAGCTTAATTTCAGGAAACCAGTGTTTTATTCCTGGCTTCACCCTGAAATTATCTCACATGGAGAAGTCACTTACCATTTGCATCCTCATTTTTCCACCTACAAACAGTAATGATCCTTCCTAGTCATAGATATACAGAATTAATTAAAACACGCAAAGCACTTTAGGTGAAAAATACTAATTTCTACATAAGCCCAATTGGTATATTCATCTTTCACTACAAAATATAATGCAATGTTAATATTAGGTGGACTCTGGAATGAGTTTGACAGAGTTATTCTTGCACAAAAAGAAACCACAGAGTCTAAATTCTTTCCCAATGGACTATGAATATTGGTCTTATAAGACCCTGTGACTCTATGACTTAAAAATGGTAGAAAGAAGAGAGTCCTCAGTCATTTCCCAGACTCAATCTCCTACCTCAGAAAAACAGTGGGACTTCGGCCAAGCCACCCAAACCAGTCACAAAGAGGGTTGTTTAGTCCAAATCATCTGAAATATAATTATAAACTCAAAAATAAAATTCCCTCAACTTTGCCCCCAAACTTTGATTTTATATTGCAAAAATTACTCTGTGATCTGTATTTACAACATTTCTAATATCTTATGTATTGAAAGATGATGTCAATTGAGAACCATGTCTTTATCCTGTACAGGAATCCCAAGCTGTTGTAACCACAGAGAAATAAACAGGCTTTAGGAAATCAACGAAGGAAGTCAGAAGAGGTCAGTGGTCTAGTCCACCAACCTACACAAGAATACAACTAATCTATCCAAGACAAAATGATTTCAGCAGAATCTAATTGATATCAACTTCATCGATATATTGATAACAGCCAACATTTATTAAGTGCCTAATATGAGTCATAGCCCACATTAAGCACTGTAGGCATTCTCTCATTTAATCCTCAAAACAATCTTATAAAATAGATACAAATCTTGTGCTCCACTTTGTGGATAAGAAATAGGAAGTACTGAGACATCAACTGGGACTCTGGCTCATTTAATCAGAGATTGGGTAACTGAAAGAATGTGTGGTAGGGGTTAAAAAATCAGGCTTGAGAAGAGAGGAAGAAGACAAAGCCCAGTCCAGAGACTGCTGCAAAGGGAGACTGACTCTGGCTTCCGAAGGTTTTACAATTCCCAATTCCAACATAGTGCCAGAAAAATTCTCTGCCACTACACTTCATATCATTTCTTCTAGCTTCAGAGTCCTGAGTAGACTCTGTGTTTATGTTAAAATGTCTCTGTATTGTTACAGTTGGAAAGAGCCAGGAAAAGGATATATCTATTTCACCCACTTGTATCCGCTTTTGGCTTCTGTAGTAGGAAATATGGTCTTCCCTCTTAGAAAGAATCTTTATAGCTTCCCTCAAATAGGATACCAGTTTGGGGCAGCCTACACTACTCCCAGAAGTTTACAAGCAGAAATATCGTTGCCCTGTACTTTTTTTTCCCTATAAACACGTTCTCAACTACTCATACTGCAACCTTTCTGATTACCTTGAGTCTAATCCACAGAACAACATCACCCTAAAAGACATTGGAAGTATCACTAATCACAGAAATCGTGCTTCAGCCAGCAAAAAAACACTAGTTTGTCATCTCCATCTTTCTTTCAAAGGAATTAGCAGAAGTTAATTCTCTCATTCTTTCTCTGTCTTTCCTATTCCTTCAACCAAATGGTAATTTTTCAAGAATGAATTACAATATTGCTTCTACCTGCTCATTTCCATATTGGGGGATTACGTCTAACTTTAATGAATGATCCTCTAGCAAATCAATTATTCATTTTTTAAATATTTTATGTTCCCCACTCTATAGATTTATTATTAACTGTTGGAACTTATAAATGTTAACATGGGATGATGCCATCATCCAGCTTCATCCATAATAGATTGTTTTATTTTTTAATGATTTTTTGTGCTATTGATTGTAAATGGGTTTGACCCAAAGGGCCTTAAGATTTTTCCATTAAAAATGAGAGTAAGCAAAAGCTCACTGTGAAATAACACTTTTAAAATGTATTCATGCTTAAGCGTACCTTGATGATCTCAATGAAACAAGGCTGACGTTATCAGCCACATGTACAGTAGAAAATGGTGCACAGGATGAATCTGTAGGTAGTGTATGAAAAATCCTTCCAAACAATTTGTAGCCAGTAATTAGCAATAACAGTGTAAAATGAAAAATGCCAAATTCTACTATCATGCTCATCACTAACTTACTGTGTGTTTCTGCTGAAATGAATCCACATGGCAAGTCAAATCAAGTCTTTAAAAAATATATATATCATGTAATAAGAAAAAGGCCAGAAGACCACATAATAACTCATTGTATGTTTAAGTCTTTAAAATAAAGGAATATTATGAAAGTAAAACATTTTGACCAGGGAAAAGAATAAAATGTTTCATGCCTATGAATAGAAAAATAGTCCCATTTATTATTAGCTGTATTACTGTGGCTAAGGGCTAATTTCAATCAGCCAGGGAAGCTAGTTATTCACCTATAGTGTAAGTCTTTGTTCCCTTTTACCTTTATTTACAATAAAAGTAAAAAAGATTACCTTTATTACAATGTGTATTTTTCTTTTTTTCAAGAGAAAGAGCAAGTGGTAAATTAAAATTTAACAAGCAAAACTTCCTTTCATTTATCCACAAACCAGTAAACATTATGGAGCAAATATCTGTGAGAAAGCACTGCGGTGACCCAGGAGAGCAGCATCAGTATGAAAGTCTCTGCTTAAAGAGTACTGATAGTAGATTAGTGAAAACACAGTATGTGAATAATTATGTAGATAGTAAAGATATTACCAGAGTATTAAGATACCAGTAAGCGCTAAAATAGTTTAGAGGAGGAAACAACTTAATTCGGGGTAAGATTTCCATTTCAATTTTCAAATTAAAATCAAATTCCACACTGTCTTGTGAATTGATATTTGCTCTCCTATGGAAACAATTTGGATCTGGGTTATGCATTAACTGGCAACTATAAAGTATCAGAAATGATCGGTCTGGGGAGATGGAAAATCACATAAATTCTAAGAGTATTAAAATCATTTCTCAAGGGTGAAATCTTGTCCTACAAACCCTATATTATGACTTCACACCACTACTTTATGGCATGTAAATCCTAGGAACTACAAAAGAAAGTAGTAAATTTCTTGATCTCATAAGATAGCCAGGTGTCCTTGGGCAGACCTTTCTATGTCTCATTTTTTCAACTGTAAATAAGGGAGTTATACTCTGAATCTCTATGATCACGTTAAGATCTAATATCCTGAGATTCTATGACTTCTTGCATGGGCCATTTTTCATATGAGCAGTTTTCCTTCTATGAACAACTGCTGTCAGGTTACCTGTTCCACATAAAGAATCCTACAGAAGTAATTGGATCTCCATGGAAAAACAATGCCCTATGTATATCCCACAGCTCATAAATAGCATGCTATGAGCATTTATGGATCCTATGCAAAGTAATAAAAGAATGCAATCTCCTTATTTTCCAAAAATAACATGATTTTTCTTATTAGAGGTAGAGAGATTATACTCATTTGCAAGCTGCTGACATAGACTAGAGAACATAATCTTAAAAACACACCACTTCTTGATGACAGTGGTACTTGTATACAAGTGACTAGATGGGTATCAAGATAATTCATTCTCCATAGACAACAAACCTTCAAGCTGCCCACAAATTGCTGAAAAGTACTCAAACTGTGAGTATTTTTGTTCTCTTTGTTGTTGGTTGCTTCATTGATATGGAAATCACCAACAGGGCTAAACCCCATATTGAGTTGATGGTGTGGCACAACATAGCACAGTAATACATGCAGTGACCAGGTTTTTACAAGTAAATTTTTCCAGTAACACTCCCAGTCTTCTACCTTCTATTTCAGGTCATGAAACATCTTTGCTCTCTTACACTGTACATTCCTAGAGGGAGGAACCTTTCCTGGATTTATCTTTGGTCTTTTACTATGCCTGTAGCTTTGCTACTTCTCAAACAGTTGATGCCCAATAAATATATCCTGGATGATTCATTAGACTTACATAGACCTAAACAGAGGAGAAGCAATGAATGTCCCTGGTGATAATTCAATCTACATATACAAGTTTCACAAATCTGACCCTTAAAGGTCTTAATCCTTTTGGTCATCTTTGAGATGTTTTGACGATTTTCAAATTAGTGCTTTTTGTTGTTTTTATAACAATATTATGTTTATCAGTATTGTGTATCAGACACTGAAGCTTCTAAGGCTTGGAACGTTTCTACTGTTTAACTTAAAATAGGAAATTGATACCAAACAGAGGAACTTTGGATGTTGATGCAATGCCAGTGATCTCAGTCTGAACAAGTGAATTCCTGATTTCCTCTATTCTCCTTCTAAGGATACAGAAAGCATTCCTTTCACTTGAAAAAAGTGAGTATGAAAATAATTCTAATTAATTTACATAACTTCATGAAAATTTTAAAAAACATATTAAGTAAAAGGAAAATATATCACTTGATTTGACATGATGACAAAGAAATTTTAAAGCATGTTTTGAACTTTTTGCGCTTCATATTGGTAGTGATTTAAGAGATTGAAAAAAAAGCACAAGAGCACATGTTCCTCCTAATTCAGTCTATATATCACAACCACAGGCCTGAAAATTCATCATCATTTTTCAGGGGACAGAAAACAAGCACCATGTAGTCATTCTATGATTCCTCTACATCATAATAAAATTATCTTCTTCTGAATTAGATGGTGTATCTATTGTGAGGGTTTTCAACCAATAGTTTCAAGTTTCATGGAGAGAAACTGCTTTTTATTTCCCTTGGGGTTTTGTGCTTTTTTTTTTTCTTTTTCTTTCTTTCTTTCTTTTTCTTTTTTCTTTTTCTTTTTTTTTTTTTTTTTTTTTGAGGAAAAGGAAAGAGAAATTTATTACTTTGCTGCCAAAGAAGTAAAATGACAAATAATAGTCTGAAAATCCAAAGTCCTGCTCTCGAGCAGAAGCAAAGAAATTTTAAAGATTCTGATCCCACTATCCCATAATCCAACCTTGAGCCAAGACAATCTCATGGCCTCTGCCCAGTTTTACCTCATCTAGAGCTAAAACAGCCTGGTTACCTCCACCCAGATTAACCCCATCTTCAGCTAAGAAGACCTTGTGACCTCCGCCCAGACGATTTCCTTGAGTGGTCTTTTGTGGCACCAAGAACAAGAGACATCCCTTGCCCATGCTGATCCCCTGAATCAGGGAGGCAGGTTTCAGTTGCCAAAAAGTTGGAGAGACAGAAAATACTTTTGACATTTTTAAATCAGCCCATTCCCTGTGCAATATATTCCCCACTGTCTATTTTACTCTTCCATATCTATTATTACCTTGGGGTACTAGGAAGGGTCTCTCAGTAACCATTTCTTAGGGACTGAACTCAAACTTGCTTCTACAGAGCTACCCTTATCCAGAGCATGGCAAGCAGCAATACCTTATTCCACTTGAGGTGGGTTCCATGTAATTTTTATTCTAGGCATAGGGCTTTGCTTACTTGCCGGAGGTTCCATTGTCATTCAGTTTCCTACTGGAGGATGAGAAAAAAGAAGCTCATGGATGGCCACAGGATACTATGTAGCATACCCAGGTACAGATGGCTGGAAGCAAGGTTTCCCCCATGGACACTGCCATGGAGTAGCCAAACATGGTGATTCCTTGAGGAGGAATGACCCACAGCATCCCTCACCAGCATCCCATTCTCCATTAGCTTGGCCTGTTTTCCTAGACAGCTGATTCCCGTCTTCCCATTGTCCTTTGAGGCTTGTTGGTGTACATGTAAAGGAACTTGGCAAAGGCCCTGTCTTGGGCCAGCAGCTCCTGGTAAGAGACCATTTTGGAACTTCAGATACTCTCTCCATTTGGGTAGGACAAGCCTCTTCCCAGCCTGAAAAGACACCCGCTAATACTGAATGAAACTGCCAATCATTGAAATTGAGATGATTGGATCACTGGTCAAAAGCAATATTGGCAGTGAGGTTAGAGAAACTCAGACTTCATAATCAACTGATTAATGAATCTTACTTGCTTTATCTATTTAATGAGAAAAGAGAAGGATGAAAAATAACCCTGGGAGTATTTGAACAATATAAGAACAATAAGGTAACACATCTTTCTCTTTTTCCCAAGTGTGAGACAATAGACTACTGTCAGAAACCTGCAGAAGAATTTAATTTGGAGAAGCTTAAGAGTACTCATGATTGTGAGATCCCGGACAATTCCACTCTAGCTAAGGATAGAGGTCTTAGGTGGTACTTTTCTTTAAGAAAGTTTCAAGAGCACAGTATTTCCATAACACAGGAAAAAGTGGGGTTAAGTTGTATTCCAGAGTCAAATAGCTATCTGCCAATTTTAACATGGCAGTTTATTAACACCTCTGCTTCCTTCTCTCCCATTTTGATTAAGTTAACCTTCACTATGCCTTGAAACTAGATATATTTGAGAAAGAACTCTGAATTCCAATCAGATTGAGGCAGGGATAAAAATGACACAAAGGGAAGGTGCCCAGAACTGCAATTCCAGAAAGAGGGCATGAGGAAAAGATTTCTTCAGCTGTGTGGCATGCTAATAGGGACCAAAACAATGTTCTCTCACTCAAAACGAAAGACTCAGGTAAAAGGATTGGCTAGAGAAGTACCTCCAAACCTTTGTGATGATCCCTCACAATGTCAGAAGTTAAAGGCCAAACCATTAACAACCAATACAGCCCCGGCCAAAATCTGCAAAAAAAAGAGCAATAAGCAAACAGGATAAATGCAGCACATATATTTTTAAATGTCTTTTCAAAAAGCAAGACAGGGTCAAGAAAAATGGTAAAGAACACCTCTCAAAAGATGTCTCTACAGAATAGGTTAAAATTCATGACCTAAGTGATTTCCATGAACTGAAGCAAAATTAAAGGAATTACCCAGTCTGTGAAATCAGAGATTCATGCAGAAATAGCCTGAAAAAAGAAATGAAGGGACATTAGATTAGAAGTTGAAAAATGAATTGGCAGTGCTTGAAAGGAGATGCAAATAATAAAACTCACAAAATGAGACCACATCGGAAGCAACAAAATGGAGAACAAGAGAGACACAGAAAAACCTGACAGAAGTAAAACTATCAAAGGATTTCTAAAGAAAATAGCATGTGTGCAACATAAACAAAGGTGATTTAACTTAAGCATAACTGGAGTCTCTAACGGTGAGAAAAAATAAATAAAACAGAAGAGGTTTCCATTTTTAATTCAAAGAAAAACTTCAGAGATTAAAGTTGATTGAATCTACAGGTTTAAGAAGCAATTGGTATCTCAGGAAAAAAAATGTTATTATATAGTTAACCACTGGACCTAAGAGTAAAACCATTAAACTACTAGACTTTACATGTAAAGAAATAGTCTTGACAATTCAAGCAGGGAAACTTAGGCGCTTTAAATGGAAAAATAAGTAGACAGTTGTCAGAATGCCCTTGAGCTACACTTAGGAAGCACCAAGGGAGAAATTGTGGTCCTAAAGTTATATACCCTTCCAAATGTCATGCAGATATGCAAATATAAAATAGACAGATATTTTCAGAATTATGGTTTCCATAAATTCTTCTGAAAGAAATAATAGGATTTCTGTTCCTAACAAGGTGGAGAAATGACATGGCATTAGATAGCCTCCTCTACCTGTAATGCAACATTGCAAAAGCCACAGAAGTAAAAAAGAGACTGATAAGAATGAGAAGATCACACTTACAGTGCATCTTACAAGGGTACAAGTGAAAATTACTAAATGTAGAATATAAATGTCTTCATATAGTGATTAAAAGGCCATGAAGGCTATGTTAAATAGTTCAATGAAAATATTTCAGATTGTATATGAAGTC
>CAUYRH010093813.1:0-35554 GCA_963574655.1 Perodicticus potto
AGGTGGAGGTTGCTGTGAGCTGTGACTCCACAGCACTCTACGGAGGGCGATAGAGTGAGACTCTGTCTCTACAAAAAATAATAATAATAATAATAATAATAATAATAACTCTAACAACTATGTTGCCACCCAACTGTTTATGGCATGACACTAAGTGAAGAGAAAACAAACTAAGTAAAATGTTACGGGGAGAAGAGTTGCATAAACTTCCCTGCACATTCATAAAGACTAAGGGCATGTACAAAAGTACAAAGCTTTTCTACTATTTGTCGAATTGCAGATGTTTTTTCCCAATTTTATTTGGCATTATACAATTTTTATCCTAAAAATGATACTGAATACTAAATTTCTGGTATATGGTCGTAGCAAGGAATGTTAGTTTCTTTCCACTTGCAAAAGACTGGAAATATCAACCCAAGTCTGATGTCATTCAGCACTGGGCCTGACTTCTTTTGGAGCAGTTAAATGGTCCTGTGGTCTAGGGATGTAACCTCAACTACCCACTCCTCAGTTTCCTGCACCATGGAAGGAGGTTAGTAACACATCTATCACTGAAAGCTATTGTGAACAGCAAAAGAGATAGGGCGTTTAGAAAGAAACATAGTAATTGCTCAATAAATATTTTGTAAGAGTAATAATATTAACAGCAATAGTAATAACAAGAGTGGAGAGGATTTATTAATAAAAAATGCAATAGCAGGGGGGCACCTGTGGCTCAAAGGAGTAGGGCGCTGGCCCCATATGCTGGAGGTGGCGGGTTCGAACACAGCCCCCAGCCAAAAACTGCAAAAAAAAGAAAAAAAAAATGCAATCGCATTCCGTGCTTGAAATTAAATGAGTAGAAAGGATACTGCAATCATAATTTCCTTTAGAGTTTAACTTTTTAATCTTTGATTTTTGTTTATGATGAATCATCTGAGTATTCCAGTTCAAATATACTCAATTAGAAATAGCACGGGAGGAAGTCTAAATGCTGAATTAAATTCAACATTCTGCCTGTAAATTATTTGATTGGTGATGTTATCAGAGACTATCTCTAACAAAATAGCTAATATAACAGATCATTTAATGACTTGACTTTTGTTTGTGTTAAGATCTTGCTTCTGGGCAAATACTTAGGTGTAAATTAGCTTTGGGTGCAGCATATTTTGACTTCTTTACACTATAATGATATAAATTTCCAAGCTCACTATGTTTTTAAATTTAATTTTTATGTTCTAAACTAAGACTTTTTTTTTGTTTTGTTGAAATGAAGTCTCTACTTCCAACCAATGATGAATGTGTCCCATCTACCCCTTTGCTCTTTAACAGTCTTCTCTGATCTTGACTAAATTAGGTAATGCGCAAGATAATAGAACCTTAAAAGAGGAAACGATGTAAGTAGCCCATAGTGTCACGCTCCCATTTTAGAGAGACATTTTCCCAGTAGCCCCCAATCATGCAGAGAGCTGCAGCTTCGGGCTCCTGGCCTGGTGCTCTCCCCTCCCCCTCAAACTGGGTGGTGGTCGAGGAAAAGCAACACGAACTTGCATCATGATTGAGTTTCCTCATCATGAACTAGGAAAAGAAGCAATAGCCAAGATTCTCAGTGGAAATATGCTCTATGGTTTGTAATGAATTTCCACAGTATTTTATTAAAATGTAGACTGAAATGGTCCATGGTGAAAGTGGCTGCTCATCACGTTCAAAATAATCTTTCTTTTTTTAAGACAGTGTCTCTATCTGTTGCCCTGGGTAGAGTGCCGTGGAGGAACCTCAAACTCTTGGGCCTAAGTGAGTCTCTTGTCTCAGCCTCCCAAGTAGCGGGGATTACAGGTGCCCACCAAAATGCCCAGCTATTTTTTTTTTGGTTGCAGTTGTCATTGTTGTTTGGCAGGCCTGGGCTGGATTCAAACCCGCCAGCTCCGGTGTATGTGGCTGGTGCCTTAGCCACTGAGCTATAGGCGCCCAGACAAAAATAATCTTTATACTTAAGATTAGTAGATGTGCTCTGAGTATCCCTCACAGTAGTTTCATACATTTTTTTCACACTAAAGCAGTGCAAATGCACTTGCATAATCCATATGTTGGCATATTTCAACTCTGCACAGCCCTGGCCAGGCTGCTTCATCTACATTTGGCTTCTGGAAATGAATGCATGTGCTGGCTAATGTCAGGGTTTCCAAGCTTTCCCAGGCTGGAAGACTCAAGAGTTCTTTGGCCTTCAGCAGACTGAGGGGGAAAAAACAAGCAAACAAACAAAAGACCTATTTACAGCTACAAAAATGATTAATTGCCTTTATCATCATCATGTCAGTTTCTTATGATTATTCCTAGAAGAAGGAGATGAGGAATAATTGCTGTCCTGAACACAAGATTTCTCCTGCCAATGAACATCTTGATGTAAGACCTACAATTTAGAAAAACAATTCATTGCAACAATTGTGGCTCTTAGTCTCATTGAACACTATCATTAATAAGGAAGGTTGAGGGGAGAGAAAATGTGTCTTTCTTATAAAGAAGATTCATACCATTTTTCCCTTTAACTTCAAAAACAGTATACCTCTGTAAACATGACTTGAATATGAATGTCTCAGCACATTCATAAGTCATCCTAAAAGTGGGAAGCGCTTTGAACTTGGCCGCCATATTGGTTCATCCAAGAATGGACATGAAAATATCTCCGATTGTATGGGAAGCCCGCACACTGTACTCCAAGCTTGAATCATTGTACACAGTTATGACTCAATAAAAAATAATTTAAAAAAAAAAAAAAAAAAAAAAGAAAATACATTCCTATGGAGGCAGAAGATATATTGGAGATAAAACTGGGTTGGGCCATGCTTTCTGTGCTCTGCAACCAACTTTATTAACGCTTGGAAGGGGGGCCGCCTGAGTCAGCATCAGCATTGGCTTTTCTAGTATTTACAAGAAAAGAATTCTAACAAACAGAAACTTGTTAGGAAGTACACATAGTACCCTCAGCATGCTATCAATAGTATTTTTCTATTGTTCCTTAGCAATATATTTCTTACCATAAGCAGAAATATTTTCTTGTAATGAATTTAAATTTCAATTTATTAAGTAACATGAATCACCCAAATAATTATGATATAATGATTATACTTTCAAATATCAGAGGCACTTTTTTTCTTTTTTTGGTGTGTGTTACAGCCTCAAGAGTTTTCTTTCTGCAGCTCTGTGTCCAGGGCCCCAGGGGGACCTAAGGGCCGTTCTCTAGTTTTTAGAAGTGATCTGCACAAGCAGAGGTTGTAAAGATAATGCCCCTGCGGAGAGGAGAGATTTTGAACCTTTTTAAAGCTAAAGTTAGTTTTAATGAAACATTTTTTTCCTTCCCCTCTGACTATCCTCTTTCTTTGCTGCTTCAATGAAATATGTAAAATCTTATACATACCATGTTAATAAACAGGTGTTCGTATTTAATCACTTAGAAAATGAATTAATTGATGCTGAATAAATAAAGTGCTGAATACAACATGGCATAGTCACAATATTTCCTTTGCCTGTATGCACATCCACGGCATTGAGATATCTTCTCCTCTCCTTTCTTTATCTCTAGGCTGCAAATTAATAAATGAACAAATAAATAACCTGTACAAAATACATCATGTTTTGATTCTTGCTTTAAACAAATGATACCTCCCAACTGTTTGAAAGGTGTCTATCTCCCATCTTAATAGGAGTAAGCTGTGGGTAGCAAACTTTTTTACCTGGGGTGGATTTCAGGAGTGATTAAAGCCTTTTCTAGTGCTCTTCTTATCAGCTTCGGCCCAAACAAGCAAATTGTGCTTACTGTGAAGTCAAGGGCATCAACCTCTGAGGATAACACCATATTACTCAGCATGTCATAAAATTTGCACTAGGACTGGTGTGCCAGTGATGTCAGAAGACAGCAAAACTTCAGTGTTCAATAATTATTTGGATTAGTAAAACTGTTACCCAGTCTTCTTTCTTTTAGTTGATTGACACAGAGCTCAAGCTTATGCCTGGAAACACTCAGAACCCACAAGGCAAACAGGATTACCTCCCCAAAAGAATTGAGGCTTTTTTTTTTTTGCAAACTATTTCCAAATGGTGCACCTCAGTTAACCCTGCTCAAAATGCAACCCATGCAAGCAGGTGGAAGCAGTTTAGTAGGGCATACCTTCTCTGTCAAATGTCTGAAAAATGATTTTGAATCGCAAGTGCCACAAAGAACAGAAAATGTCACCAATTAGGGATTAAAATATCATATTCAGCAGAAGTCTGAGCATTTTCCTGACAAGGGCCTAGAACTTCACGTGAGATGAAACTTTTATTTAATCTCATCACTCTGGCCCCAGAGTGAGTGCAGGTTCTATCAATTTCTACCACTGTTCTAGCACTACCACTTACCCCAAACTTGCCAGGTGATAGGATTTACCGAAACACTTGGTAATAACCACAACGTCTCTGGACAACTCATATGATAATTTTCAGAAGATGGGCTTAGGAATGGGTATTATTATCAAGATTCCCTAGAAGACATGTTTGGGAAAATTGACCCTGGAAAATCTCAGCATGTAAATTTTCGAAGGATTTGTAATTAGAAAACAGAAAATGGCTATACTTCTTATCTAATCTTAGTAAGAAAAAAGGACTTTAAATTGCAGCAAAACAAAGGATAAAGGTGAGAAAGAACATCTTTAACAATTCTTATCAAAAGTACAAACATGAAATCTTCTTAAAGGAACAGAATAATCATCCAAATGTGCACATTCTATACCTTAGATCTCAGCCCTTGAAAGTATGGGCTCATCAAACATGGTGGTAGAGTTATCATAAATTAAAAAGTCATTAATTTGAAATAGAACAGTACAGTAAGTACTACCTTTTAACCTTTAAAAAACAGATAAAAACCAAAATAAAAATACCAAACATTGGTAATGTTTTTAAAGATCACAAACACAGGGAAAAAATGAATTTAACAACTTTTTGAACTTAGATTTGAAATAACAGAATCTCAGAAATCAGGGGAAATTGAGTATGAGTTCATCAAGAGATATGAAATAATATGTACCTATAAAAGTACAATAGATTTCAGAAATTAAAATGTGAACATTGTTATAAAGAGGACAATTAACCTCAGAATTAATTTGTAGTAACAGGATAGAGTTGAAGTGAGCTAATCTACAAAGGAGCAAACAAAAGTTTAAAAAAGAGAGAAAATACAAAAGACTGTTTAAGAGTTGTGGAAAAGAGTTCTAGTCTTTCTGATATCCATCTCATAAGAATCGCAGAAAGAAAACCTAGGAAATTTTAAATAAGGGAATGGTAATAAAATACGGATAGAAAAATTGATCCAGAACAGAGGTAAGAGATGAATCATCAGTTCGAGAATGACATCAAGTGGCAGAATGAATAAATAAGGGCCCCGGACCACAAAATGATCCTGTACCTAAACACGTCCAAGTGAGATTTTAGACACTGATCAAAAGAATAAGAATGAAAAAACCAACTAAGTTTCAGATAGAGAAATGTGCAACCAGACATAAAAGAAAATATCAAAGTGAAAGAGGACCCTCTTCTTATCAGTATCATTGAATGGAAGAAGAGAATGAATAAATAAATATCGTCTGATCTTTTAGGGAGCATACCCTAGAACTTATTATCCAAGTCCTGCCAACTATTCCTCACAAAAGTGCAACGTAAAATAAACCAATACCAGGCACATTGGTACCCACTGCAACATTATCTATAGACCTGAAAAACATTATAGGAAGACATAATCAATAAGTCAAATGAAGCCCCAAAGCAGTGGTGACTTTTGGAAGCAATGAATACTAAGGAAGTCCAAGTATAAATAAATTTTTATTTTTGAAAAATAAATAATAATAATATAGAGAATTAAAAGATAAGAGCATCAATAGGGTGAGTAGAAATAAGAATCTAGCATATGAAATTGGGCCAAGAGTCTTCATTGATTCAGGGAGACAATGTATCAGGCTAACTATAAAATTTTGCATAAAATATATTTGTTTCTCAATTTGCTGAGTAGTTACTAAAATACAAGTAAAATATTTCACAATCAGTATTTGTAAAATGAGCAAATGAGCTAATGTGTGGAAACAAAGATTCAGTAATTAAACGCAGTCAAGTTACACCCCAAACAACTATTCTCCTCTGTATGTGTGAACAGTGTGGGAGGAGGGAAAATACAGTGGCATAAGATGGCAAAGTGGCAAATATGAAGACAATAAAGTGACATAAGAATACTAGTGATACTTTCCTTGGGGAAAAAATTAGAATTCAAGATGTTGAAAGGGTGAAGGGGTAATATTTTAACTGGATGAAAAGAACAATCCATCCAGAAAAATTAGGGTTCTATTGATAAAAACGAGAAAAAAGAAAACCTGGAAATGGAGACATTAGGAAACCTTCCATTCTACATAACTGATGGATCGATGAGTGACTATTTAAAACATAATTTAGAACTGATTTTGAAACAAATCAATCTACTACTTCACACAGATCTGTGAAATGAAGCCAAAGGGATACACAGAGGAAAAGTTGTAGACTTTTGTGGGCTTTTGACAAAAATAGAAATATCAAAGTTAACTGAATACCATACAGCCATGAAAAGTGAACACAAACAAAATGTTGAGCAGAAAAAGCCAGACACATAACATTATGTATTTATTTCAAGAACAAAACCATCAAAAATAATCGAAGTTATGAGCAGTCAGACTCCAGGCTATCCTTTGGGGTGATTGTGATGGGGTAGGGAGTGAGGAGTTGTTGATTGGAACCACTGACCAGGAACCAAGGGAAGCTTCTGGTGAGATTCCAGTTGTTCATGCACTGGTTGGTTACACAGGCATGTTTAGTTTGTGAAATGTGATCAACCTGCTTCCTTAAAACATGCATATTCTGGGCAGCGCCTGTGGCTCAGCGAGTAGGGCGCCGGCCCCATATGCCGAAGGTGGCGGGTTCAAACCCAGCCTCGGTCGAACTGCAAAACAAAAAAATAGCCAGGCGTTGTGGTGGGCCCCTGTAGTCCCAGCTACTCGGGAGGCTGAGGCAAGAGAATCCCCTAAGCCCAGGAGTTGGAGGTTGCTGTGAGCTGTGTGACGCCACAGCACTCTACCAAGGGCCATAGAGTGAAACTCTGTCTCTACAAAAAAAAAAAAAAAAAAAGCATATTCTTATACATATATAATCATATACATATATATTACTAAAAATAATTACAAACAAATTTCTTTAGTTTTCAATTCATGAGGCTAGGACTAATACACCAAAGTTCAAATTGGTCTTATAATTAGTAAGGACAGGCAACAAAAACTTTTAAAACTAAAAAAGTGTTCATTGCCTAATGGCTACACATTCCATTTTCTGATATCTACTCTAAAATATGCTTCTTTTCTGCATAGGGAGGTAGAGTCTCCAGACAAAGAACAAGGTACGCATTCAATGTGAATTTCAGATAAATAATAATTTTTTAATGTAAGTGTGTCCTATGCAGTATTTTTATTTGCTAAATTGCAACCTTGAGGATGGTGTCCTCAGGCATTCATTGAAGTATCCTTGGTGATAGTGGGGAGAATGGACGCTAACATAAATGTTTATCAGGGGCAGGATAATTGTATGGCATAAATAGCCCATCCATATCATAACATACTATGAAGGGTGAGGTTGCACTATAGTCCTTATCATAATCAAAACCACCGAGATATTTTTAGATGAACAAATTAAAGATACAACTCAGACACAAAATAATACCACACACTTTCTACAGGTTCCTGTTTATAGTGTGTGTGTCCATAGGCCAAGGCTTCAAGTCTTGAAGGGTCTGTTTGGTGACACCACTCCCTTGGTGACAATGGTTGTTTCCCTTTAGGAATGATGGTAATTGGCAAGTGGTAAGAGGTGGTCATGGGGATTTATAAAGGATAAATTAGCATTATTCATAGAAAAAGGAACTATACATTGTTATTGACAGAATTACAAATAAATCAGGGAAACAGACTAATGAAAATTCATTTCTTAAAAGGAAGCTGAATGATACAATGTGAGCTTATAATAACAAAATGGTGCTTCAAATGGTACATTGCTTTAAACAGAGCAATACTGGCTGGGCTCAGTGGCTCATGCCTGCAATCCCAGCACTCTGGGAAGCTGAGGCAGGAGGATCCCTTGAGCTCAGATGTTGGAGACCAGCCTGAGCAAGAGCTAGAATCTCTCTCCAATAAAAATAGAAAAATCAGCCGGGTATTTTGCTGGGCTCCTACTGTCCCAGCTACTTGGGAGGCTGAGGCAAGAGGATCACTTGAGCCCAAGAGTTTGAGGTTGTTGTGAGCTATGACACCACCACACTCTACACAGGGTAACAGAGTGAAACTCTGTCTTAAAAAAAAAAATAGAGCAATGTCAAGTCCTAAAAACTAAAAGTATGATAATAATCCTTCCCAGTATGTCACTATTAGCCCTTCACATTTTGGGGGTAGAAAATTAAGATAGCTAATAAAAGTAGCGGGCTATTTTAAATGTGACCTTGGAATCATCTAATCGGGGAGTGTTCGGTCAAATAAAGTACCTTTGTACCTTTCCCACATATTTGAATAGCTATAAAACATTAGAAGAATTAGAAGCCAGGTGAGAATAAATGATCACCACTGAAAAGCAAAACATCAAATGGATAGAAGATTTACAGAGTTAGTCAACTGCAGAAAAACACGATAAATGCAAATTATTTATTGATAAATCATCTTGATTCTGTGCCAGTGTTGTAAATTAGCAGGCAAGAAAAGCCTCGAGATTTGAAGGAACAAACTTGATGGCTCAGAGGAACATCCTTTCCATGCTGAGTCACGACCATGGACAAGATTCGGTCTCTTCTTTCTCTGGGAACAATTTATTGACTGTCCACCACTGAGTTCTGAGAAGTGTCTCTGTACTGTGGATTCAGCAGTGAACAAGTGAATGATAGGCACATCCCCAGCTTCCTGAGGCTACTAGTGATGCTGTCTTTCAAGTAAATATTAAAAATATTAATAAGAATCTTTAAAAGCCTCCCAACCAGTCAATCTAACTTGCTCTCCCAGAGAGAAAAACTACACCCCCGATTGACAACACTAGTCATTACTGAGTTGGCAGAATTCGAGGGAAGTGCCATGATAGACGAGCAATTAAACAGAAAGATCATTTTAAGCCAAACTACTGTCGACATGGGGATGGTTTAGCACTGTGGTAGCCTAAGAGAGCACTATACCAGAGACTATATCCAATCTGAAACAAATGTCTTTCAATTGACATCTCTGAACTTATGCGCTGGGTATGGTAATACTTGAGTTGAAGGGTTATATGAAAACTAACTTGTGATAAGGCATGCTTTATTACCTTGAAACACATTCAGAGTTTACAAAACCATTGCTTTGTCATGAATCTGTGAGCTTTCTTCCTAAGTTCTTTTCCTATTGAAATCTGATACTTTAACTAGTCTTTGGATTGTGCACGTAAATGTACTCATTAAAGGAAAGATTTATAAAAGGAAGCAGTTAATTTTTTAAACTTACTAGTTATGGCAAAAACCCTCTTAAGATGTGGTATCATTTCAATTCCAGCTGTGCACTTACATTTAAAAGGAATCTGCCCTGAGGATTGTGGTTACATAAGACATCTCGTGTTTAATGTTTATTTATGGGGTCTTGGCAAATTCTCATGGAACCATTTTAATGCCAAATCAAAATTGTTGAACCAAACATTCATAAGACGCTTTTACTTAGACAAATTGCTTAATTCACTTGCCTTTCCAAAATAAGCATTCTTAGCGTGAAGTATATATTTTCAAACCTCTAAAGCACACAACTCATTTCATAAAGAACATTAATACTTCTTCCCATAAGAGCATCTTCATACATATCATCTACCGATTTAGGGTCCTGAAATCCTGTTGAAGAATGAGTACCTAGACATGAGTCAGACAGTTACTAGATGGTGGAGGTATTCAATGGGCTACCTTTTGTCACTTGGGGTCAAGTTTTCACCGTTGTTCCTCTCCCTGGGAATGTGAGTGAATTATGAGCTAAAGGAGGTATGTGTTCCTTCGGGGTGATGGAGCAGGTATTTCTCTGCTGACCCGGGGGTACCATGCTGTGCTACCAAGTTGAGTAACCACAAGTCCAGAATTGTTATCAACACTTTTTTTGCAATTCAATGGCTGCTCCGGAAACTTTTCCACAAGAAGTTCAGACATTGCAAAGGATGAAATGGAATGAAAAACTGAGAGTTACATTTGTAACTCCGTCTTTACAGAGTTAATGAAATTTTAAATGTTAGATGGGCTCTTCTTTAGCACATTCTGTGCCTGTTATATAAAGGGCACTGAATATTTACTGTGCAAAAGATGGACTTTGTAACTGGCAGGTTCGTTTGATGTATATTGAGTGCCTACTAAGTGTTATGGTCCTGAGGGAATTAAAGACTAATGGAAATGAATAAGTATGAAATAATGTACTTAAACAAGTGTATCATTAAGGAAAACGTGACACTGGAATGCAACACTTCGGATTTGGTTTAATTATGATACGGAATGCCCTTCAAGTTTTCGATTTTTGTTTTTGCCTTCCCAACCAAAATGCCTTAGGATGGGAGGACCTTTTTCAAGTCTGTCTGCAGGTGTGTAGATCAGAAAGGCAGAGGCGTGATCTTTGCACTTCAGAAAGGCTCGGCAGAGCTACTTTAAATTAGATCCAGAAACCAAGCATATTGTCTTTCTAGCATTACACGGGTAAAACCTAATTTGTTTGAAACTTCAATTAGTATTTGTCTCGATGAGTATTTGACATACTATTACTTAAACTAAACTCCCCTGCCAGGTCTCTGGGAGAATTTTTCTCGGTGCCAAACAGTCTGTTAAAATCTCGCTGCCCAAGTCTGTGCTTTCCAAACTGGGGAATGTGAACAGCTGCTTCCCATGATTGTGGAGAAGGGACCGCCTTCTGTGTCCTGGAACTTCATGCTGTCTGCATGGACCCCAGAGCCCTGCCATCAGACCGGACTTCTAGCAATTTCCACAGATCTTAACATGTCTGTAGAATTGTAAGTTTCCTAATAACTTCCACATAAACGATGTCAATGGAGAGCCCAAGTGGCCCAGTGAAGTTAAGTTAAACTGATATTTCTCTTTCCCTGAAAAAACTGAGCGACCCATGGACATTGAGAGCCTTGCCTGTTAAAACTGAGCTACCTCTCAAACCCAGTTTTGGGAGTCAAATTCAAAGCCATTCTATTATACCTTACTAACTCTGCTTTTAAATTTGAGTTAGTTTGTGTAATAATAACCTGGAGACCTAGCAGTAGAGGACAAAGAGAGTAAAAAAACTTTGAAGTCTTATTTGAATCATTGTAATATCACAAAAAATTCCAGATATAATCTTATGTTTGGGGAGCTATCTGAGTGTATGAACATGTGTGTGTGTGTGCAAAACTGTACATACATATGGTTGATAAATATAATATTAGCGATACTGATGTGGCTGTCTTTTCTATCTGGTCTACTTACAGTTTGCCTCTTCAACGTGTTGGCAATTTTGTCTAAACACAACAATTAAATAAGTGAGGTGAATGATATGTTAACCAGTTTGATGTAAACATTCCAAATTGTATATAATATCAACACATTGTACCCCATAAATGCAGTAATATACACAGTTACGATCTAATAAAAAAAAAGTGTTGGCGACTTCAACAAAGCAAAAATCCTTCTAGTAGCCCTGAAATGAAGAGAAATTACCTTATAGCTATCACTTCTTTTCAAAGAGTTAGCTTTTTATGAATTGGGCAAATCAAATTTAATTGAAAAATTAAAATCAATTTTGATTTGGTTACAAAATTTCTTGTTTTGTGAATCAGATTCTTATCAGACTTCTATTGTTCCCCACTAAAAATCACATGCATATACATTTTAACAATTTTAATTCAATATTTAGATCTTCTTTGTCTCAAGTCTGTTTTTCTTGGCTCTCCCCTGTGCCTTGAGTTTCTTATTTGTAAAAGGAAAAGTTTGAAATTATCTCTGAGGTCGCTCCAATCTTCACATGTCTGTAACTTTTCCCTGGCACTGTTCTGCTGTGAAGTAGCCATGGCTAATTAGTCTCTAAACTAATAGGGTTAACAATATACATAGTGCCAAGTGTTAGTCATTTAGAGAATCTTGTTTAAGAGAGGACATCTAACACCCAGGTGATTGTAAGAACATAGTCAATTCTGTTTACATCGTTACCAAAAACTGTTCAAACAATTTGAGTGTGCATATATACCATATAGACTTATAGACATTTATACAGCTGTTATTATCTTATGCAATTTAGCTTGTGACAAGTTAAACAGCTTCTCGTTAACCAAGTAATTTCTGCTTATGAAAAAAATTGATTCAGGGTTAGAAATTGCCTTTCTGTTGAAACATTTATGATATATAGATTTAGTGTACAGTATAGGAATCTATTCTATTATTCATATACTTTATCATGCTCATAGATTTTTAAATTTTTTTTTTTTAATTTTGCTCTCTTGAGACCTTTTGAGTTGAATTCCAGGCTTTCAAACCTTGCAAAGATTGAACTATTGAGTCCTGTCCAATAGGGGAAACACAATCTTAATACCACTATATAAGGAATAAACCTTAACATAAAAAATCATAATAAATGATATATTGAATAAATATTCAAGATATTTTTATAATAATATAATATTATATAAATAAATAAATACAATATTATTCATAAATAATATAATATTATTACAAATTCAGGTCACCAACAAAAAACATCTTAGCATAATCCAATAATTTGGGGACCAACAAAAATCATATAAAGAAAGAGAGATACCCATGTATGTAGTTGTTTGGATTTTCTTTATTCCTTTTATTTTGCTTTTTTTCCTTAGATAAAAAATGGCACTAGGACTATGAATTAAGAGCACCCTACCTATAAAAGTGATTTCCCATGTGTTATCTAGAAATAGTTGTGGTTAATATAGGAAAATGCTATGTAGAAATAAATTTTATTGTGTAATTCTTGTAAGTCTTAAATAATGGAGTTATGTGTAAAAGGAACTGCTGTGCATTGATCACAGGTAAAAAGATGCATCAAGAAATGCAGGGCTTTATTCTGAAAAGTAGTTATGCAAATCCACCAAAATACGCATGGACATTAAATTTTAGCTTCAAGGCTTATTATATATATACATTTCCAGGTAAGCATGCCTTGTCATAATTGGCCACAGCTCCTAACCAGGACTTGAAATGTGAAAGGCGGCTTCCACATGAACCAGCAAAGAGAGCTGTCCGTACTTCACAAATCCCTTTTGGGAGGTAGAGTTGCAAGTGTCTGATGCGTTGTGTTTCCACCACCAGGCTTCTCTCTAATATTGTTAGCTATTCAAGATAGAATTTTGTCCTACTTCACCACATTTATAAACCATGATGCATTTCAATGCCAGGTGCAAGGGAATTCCAACTCTAAGATCCAAGTTGGAGGGTTATTATTATTTTTTTTTTTCTGGCCAGGCCAACAAACTAAATAAAACTAATCATTTAAGAAGAGGATCTTTTGGATCTGTTTCCTTTAAGAGTGCAGTATATATGATAATGACTTCATTGTCATCAAATAGAATACAATTAATTTTATTTTTTAGTATGTTATCAGCAAGCAAACCACCAGTATTAGCTCGATACCATCTGGGAGTGACAGTTTCCTTATTACAAAATATGTAAAAATATGGATTCCCTTAAGGAATCTGTTGCATTGCATCTGCTCAGATTTTTGTTATACGCTAATGGTTTTAACCCAGCATATGAAGCATGCAAAAAAAAAAAATAACCGAAATTTTTCAGCTAAATTACTCGTTTCACATTGAAAGTGTCTCAAAGATGGGGAAAGCTGCATATGTGGCTTTAGCTACAGGGGATTGAGCAGAAACAAAGAAGAAGGCGCAAGCGTGTCTTTCTTACCTGATGTTTAGTCATCCTCAGCTTTGTCTCTGGAGAGTGTCTGACTGCCCACGTAATTAAGGCCACTTGATATGTGAGGGAGGTGTGGGGAATGGAGCTATATGGTGCTAAATCCCAAATGAGCCCTGGTTATAACAAAGAAATCGTGACTGATAAGACAATTATTATCTGTATAGCTCTGTGTTCGTAATACATTAAACAATCACAATGATTAAAACAAGCTATTATAATTATGAAACCATTCTCTGGGACAGAGTTTCTTTTCTTTCAGTCCTTGGCCTTTCTGCATTTTCTCACCTTTATTTTACTTAGATGTGGAAAATTCGGTGGAATGAATTCTGCCTATTGACTGAAGCGTGTGTTTGGGTGGGAGCCAAAAACGTAGCAGATTTCAAATGCTGGCCTCTGAGCACCAACCATTTAGGGGAAAGACCTGCTTGTGAGAGAGACCATAGTAACAAGCTGAATCAGGGTTACAGCGTAATTCTGGGGCAGAAGTTTTATGTTTGGGGTGTTGCTTCCCTCTGTTTGGTTGTGGAGAGCTTTTGCTGTAGGCTAGCAGAATTTTCACATGTGTGAAACAATTTGAGATGAATCGCCTTCGCCATGTATGTAAGTCCTCAGGCTCCAGAATGTGAAATATACTAGGCATTACTTTGTCATTAGCATCAAGATATATTTATGTATTAAGTTCTAAAATTATTGGCAGTGCTCAGTAATTCATGTAATGTGTATTTATCACAACTGGTATCTTCTTTTTCTGATAATAAGAATGGCCCACTGCTTTCTTGTAAGTCACATAATGGACCATAAAGCACTACAGGCCACCACAACCCACTGATTTCTGGAGATTATGAGCAGAGTTGGTTTCCCATATGTAAAATACTCTCCAAAAAGATGGAGTATCTGAAAAACAGGTTGATTTGACCAAGGAAAGTGATGCTTCAGTAAGAACGCATTACATAGTGTTAATGAATCTTTGTAAGACTTCCAGGCTCCGTGAATGAATGTCACTGGGGATTGCACAGAGGAAAAATCTGAAGCACAGTGAGCAAGAAAATTTCTCTGGCCTGAAAAGACTCCCATAAGGTCAATTTATTAGACATTAAGAAAAAAAAAAAGGGTGGCACCTATGGCTCAAAGTAGTAAGGCGCCAGCCCCATATGCCAGAGGTGGCGGGTTCAAACCCAGCCCCGGCCAAAAACCACAAAAACAAAAACAAACAAAAAAAACCCACCAGCATAATACAACATAAATATATTTCTTTTTTAGCTGCCCAACAAGGTGCTGGTTTTTTTTTCTATATTGTTCCTTATCCCGCCGCCTGCCATTTTTATTCTTGTTTATGTGAGTTTCATAGATTGCCCTAGATTAATCAATACTTTTACACACCCCAGTGTCGTAAGAGGATATTGTACTTTATGACAGAATCTGTAGACTAGTCACTGCCAACAGACCTCTCCCTAGAAGAGGGTTGCTCTGGCTCCCTTCAGAGCAAAATAGCTGCCTCAGTGATAAGGGAAGGATTTCAGCTGTGACCGAAATGAAAAACTTACAGGACTTAAGATAATGTAGACCGAGCTACTTCTTGACTTGACCATCCAGAAGTAGCTCAGCGGAAAAACAAGAAAAGGAATAAAGACACTGAACCGAGAAAAAAAAGTAAGATTACTTTGGCTGTGTTTAACTCAGCATATCAAGAGGTAAGAATCTCTTTCTTCCATATCAACATAAAGTAAGCTACGCATCTCCTGAGGAGGAATGGCCACCTACAAATGTTTCATACATAACAATTTTTGAACCTATTTCCAGTCTTAAATCTTTTCTTTTTTTTCTTTAATGTCACTCTGATTTATTGAGAACTTGCTCAATGTCCGGCTCTGGGCGGATCGCTTTAATTACGTTTTTCTCATTCAATGCTGGCATGGGTATTATTTTAATCCCATTTTGCTGACCAGGAAACTGAGAGTTAGGGAGCCAAAATAACAGTTCTCCAGTTGTGTGGAATTTAAAACCAGGCGTCTACCTGGACAATAGCTCAAGCTCCTGACCACAGCAGTGACCGGGGACTTGGGTCTTTTCTTACCATTTCTGAGAACAAGAATTAAGTGTATTACAATGTTGGTTACACTAAACATTATGTCGGAGGAGTTTTTCTTATAGTCTTTACTCTGTACCGCACCTAGAGAAGTTACCACTTAGGTACTTAAATCCTATCAAATGTCAGGCCTCCGGTGTTAATGCCATCTTCCAGGAGCATTCAGTTCTAGAAGACCTGTTGAAGTTCCTTAAACCCCATTTGTACTTTTATAGTAAGGAGCTGTTCTGCTGATTTTAGATTTGAATGCAAACTGATAGGGACCAAGAGGAAGAGTTACTGTTCATCATCTTAAAAGCTAAGGATTTTTTTTTTTTTTATGTTACGCTGAGCACCTGTGTGCAAATACAGCCAAAAGGGAGTTTGTAATGGATCCTGATGAAGTCAGACTGAGAGGATCCTTCCAGTATATTCCTGATGAGGCATTCAATAACAGATTTAAGTGGTACTTAATGTTTCCTCCACTGCATGCTGTCAGGAAACTTTAAATAAAATCGACCTGGAATGTGGCTTTTGAACTCGGTTAGCCAGAGGAGCTCAGCAGAACTTAACTGATGAGCTTGCAAAAGGTAGTTCAAGTTCGTAAAGATATAATTAAAAACATGGTAGCATGACAGTTGATAAAGCCCACCTTTTAAATAATTCCAGAGATGAAACATTACTTTTTCTTCTACCCTTCGATGGTATGTTTCTATAGATACCAAGGCCATTTGTATTTAAAATTTATTATAGTACTTGGAAAGAAAATTTATTCATATGCTGTTATAATTTTATTTTTATTTTTTTGAAAAACTGTACTAGGACAAATGAACAGTGTGAGTTACCAAGAAAGTTAAATCATCAAGAAAGTAATTTGTTTTGGAACAGTGTATAATTACTATTGGGAAGTTCAGAAATTTTATTTATTTGATGCCTAGCCTTGGGTAAGAGCACATTGTATTTTCTTTGATGAACTACTCATTGTTAGTCTGATCTCTAACGGGGTGGAGGAAAGTGATGGAGTTGCTGCCTTCTCTTATTCTGACTTGGCTTTTAGGGTTTGGCTATGGCCTGGCCCAGTGGTGATTAGTGCTGGAAACACTGCTTATTGTTGGTCAATGAATCTTCATCCTTACTTCTTGCTAAATGATTGGTAATGGGCAAAGGAAAGATTCTCTTTTCATGGCCTTACTGATTTGATATCAGCTTGATGCTATTGGCCTTACCATTTCTTTGTGTGGCTTTCCCAACCTCCTCTCTATCCTTCCACTCCATTCTCACTCAGGGTGGGCCCTCGGAGATTACATGGCTCACTTAGCTGCTGCTCCTGGCTTTCTCCCTGTCTGGTACTGTGCCGGTGACAGGTTCATCCTTCAGGAATCCACAGAAATTTCACCCCCTTGACTTCTATGTGACTCCAGCCAAAGTCTATTCCTTCTTTCATTTCTCTAAGTATTTTACATTGACCATAGCACAAAATTGACTTTTGATAGTTTACTGTCATCTCTAAGTCAAAGATCATTTTTATTATTAATTTTATTGATAATATTTCTTTTACGCTGAAGAGGCATATAAGCATTTTTGTTGAACCTGGGTTTTAGCTCATCACATTTACTAGATGAATCTGCTTATATCAGTTCTATATATGAAAGTTATGCATAAATGTTACTTAAATAAAAACAGATGACAGGGTTACTTATAAAGTAGAAGTAAGAAATCCACGGGTCTACTGTGTGAGTACAATTATGTATTCTACAATTATGTTCTGGTCATTTTGTCATTTGTTAATTAATCCAGCAGATAATTGATGAGTGCTGCTGTAAGAGAAACATTGTGCTAAGCCTTGGGGAGCACAGGTCCTTGACCTTTATGAGTTCGTAGACTGGGGGTAAGGAGATATGGAAAAATAGATAATTACAAACTGTGGTGTAGGAACAAGGATAATAAACAGAACAAGAAGAAAAGGACCTTGCTAAGATGTGGGAGAATTCTTAAGAAGAGGATGCTGCCATTATGTCTTATTCAGAGTAAAATAACTTAAGAATTACGAGTAAAGAGAATGAGAAAGGTGTAACGGGCAGAGGACTGACTCAAAGTTAGAGCAGTTCAAACTCTTTGCAAAGGCACAGAGGAGAAACCGGGTTCGTGTGTGTGAGAGACAGCAAGTCATGGATGGAAGGATGACAGAAGGGAAAAAGAGAAATGAGTCAGGAAAGGGAACATTAGGGAGAAAGTATCAAATATCAAAGAGAGCGAGAGAGAGAGACTATCTTCCCCATTTACGTTCCTGACTCATCTCATTTATATATACAAGGGCTGTTGGGAAAGTATCCAGCCATGTGTTACGAAAAAAGGAGACAGACTTGACTAAATACTTCTGGATACTTTCTGGACCAGCTGTTTCTCTCTCTCTCTCTCTCTATATATATATATGTGTGTGTGTGTGTGTGTGTGTGTGCGCGCATGCGCATATATAGACATATATGTGTATAAATACACACATATATAGTGTACATTATACACACATATATACACACACATACATTTAAATCTATATACACATACATTTGTATTTATATATACATATATTCTACTTTTATTAAATATTTGTTTTATGACATATTACATATTTAAGCCTATGTACATGTACATTATGAACATAGCATATAGTATAGTATATATAATGTATAATACATTATTATATCGATCCATCATATATAAGTTAGGGCTGATTTGGGTTGCAAGTAGTATTAACAGAATAGGTGCAGAAACAATAGCATTGTGCGATCTTATGTTCCACTTTGCCAAGATTGCATTTGCGTTATTCCTCCTCGTGCTCCCTTCCACTCTCAAAATGATCGTCTCGTGTGTGATAACCTAATAAATGCCCAACAAATCAGGAGTCTGGTGGTAGAGGCTGATCGGAGCAATGTTTGAGCAGAGTGATGCTGTCTGGATCCAGGTGCCTCCTGGCTTCCTGCTCTGCCATCCTCCCTGGGTTATCCTCAGGCTTGTCTCCTGAAGGTTAAAAAATGACTGGTGCAGCTTAAGGATCAAGATCTCCCAGCTCAAGGCAGCTAGAAAGTGACATACCACAGCACCCCCTTTTTAAAGGAAAGAAAGTACTTCCCCAAAGCAACAACATCTCAGCTCCTGAAATCCTACTGGCCAAAACTATGTCATGTGTCTCCATTTCTAAACCAATCACTGGCAAAAACACCATGTTTAGACCAGCAGTACAGTAAAGTCTGATTTAAGGGTAAAAAGTAGCTGTTGCGTTTGATGAGGTGGCCAGTGCCTGTAGCTCCTGCTACTCTGGAGGCTGAGGTGGGAGGATCACTTGAGCCCAGGAGTTTAAGACTAGTTTGGGCAATTTATTGTGACCCCCCCATCCCAAAAACAAACAAAATAATAATAAAATAAAATAGCTACAGGATAGCTAATAACATTATCTGTCACAAATATTCTTGGTTTTCTGAGGAATAATAGTCCTGAGAACTGCTTAGAGGGCAAGAACAGAGCTCAAAAGATACACTTTTAGTTTTTGTCTACCGGCATCTCTTTGAAATAATTTATGCCACCATCTCCCTATGGAGAAGAAGGGGTGAGATCTGAGGAGAGTAATGGTGGGGGGGAGGCATTTTAGCTTCTGGAAAGTTAAATTTGGCAAAAGGAATAAAGCAGGTAAACAAATTTGATAAGAAGGCACTTAGTGGATCAAAGGCAATCACCAGAGAGTGTGTGGGAGCTCTGTGACTCTGTGCCCGGACTCCGGGAAACTTTAGTTTGCTCTAAGTTTCTAAAGCTCTTACATCAAGTCAGAAACAAACCTTTTCTCATCTTCATAGTAGATTTCTAAGTTTGGTTTGCAGAAATCAATTTTTATTTTCTTAATCTTTAATATTCTCAAAAGGAAAGAGAGTTTCCTAATGAGCAGATTACTTCAGGGTGATATTACTACCTTTAACGCTGGTAAAACAACTTTAGATGCTACTTCATTTATTTATTTTATAGGTTTGAAATTCAATAGTAAAGAATTTTTCCTGCTGATTCAAGGCTTTTCCATGTAATCTTCATGATGGGGGACATCATCCAATGTCTGGTTTTAGAAACGTGAAAAGACATTAGCTACTTTTTAAGAGGAAGAGGGAAAAGTTCAGATCTCAAGTAGCTGCTTAAAAACTTATAGGAGCATTACTGTGTTATAAAATTCAGATTGCTGGGCAGTGCCTGTGGCTCATCAAGTAGGGTGCTGGCCCCACATGCCAAAGGTGGCGGGTTCAAATCTGCCCTCGGGAGAATTGCAAAACAGAAAAATAGCCGGGCGTTGTGGTGGGCGCCTCTAGTCCCAGCTACTTGGGAGACCGAGGCAAGAGAATCACCTAAGCCCAGGAGTTGGAAGTTGCTGTGAGCTGTGTGACGCCATGGCACTCCACCCAGGGTGATAAAGTGAGATTCTGTCTCAACAACAACAACAACAAAAAATCAGATTGCTCATATAACTGATACAGACATAAAATAAAGTGTCAACCAGTAGCAGAACATTATTATTTAAGCAGAGATAACGTAGCAAGTATTTGATTTCATATGTATAGAATCCCTGTTAGTGATTATGTTTTTAAAACATTGAAATTTGATTCCTATAGTTTTGAAGAAAATTATTTTCCTATTTTTTAGATGAACCAACATGATTCAATTTAAAATTTGTTCTGTTGGCTGAGTGTGGTGTTTTATGCTTGTAATCCTAGCACTCTGGAGGCTGAGATGGGAGGATCCCTTGAGCTTAGGAGTTTGAGGCCAGCCTGAGCAAGAGTGAGACCCCATCTCTTCCAAACATAGAAAAATTAGTCAGGTGTTGTGATGGGTACCTGTAGTCTCAGCTACTCAGGAGGCTGAGACATGAGGATTGCTTGAACTCAGGAGTCTGAGGTTGCTGTGAGCTAGGTTGATGCCACAGCACTCTAGCTTGGGCAGCAGAATAAGATTCTATGTCTAAGTAAAGAAATAATTAAAAAAAAAAACTAGTTCTATGCATAACTTATCAGTATACATTTACTGAGAATATTACTTTTTGTCTCCCTAATACCAAACATGTTATATAAGCTCAATAAATTTATGTGTTAAAGCAATCAGTGAATAAATACCTTAATGGAAAAAGTCATATTAGGTGAACAGAAGCTGACAGATTATAGAAAATATGGAAGGGTCCAAAAGACGATAGAAATAAACATTGCCTAATTGGACTCCTGTTTGCTCATCTATTACAGTCTCCATGCCTCGGGTAAATTTGCCATTTCTATCCTATCTCCCATCAAATTTGCTTCTCTTTAAGTTCAAGTTCCAAAGCAAGTCCATATTGCATGACGGTTCTATGATTTCCAGGTCGGCTCGTGTTCCCCGTTTGGCATGATTATTTCATAATTTCTTCCGTTTTCACAGGTCTCCATGGCCCTCCCCACTTTGTAACAGGAGCTGAGTGAAAAGGAATTGTCGCCAGCATCACTGCTTTCCTCAGTACCCGGGGCCTTTCATGGGTGGCCACCGTCCTTCCTGTGACAGTACAGAAGCATCCCACACCTTCTCCTAACTTCTTCCCGTGCTCCTCTCAAATGCTGGGCAGTTTTGCCTTTCTCCTTTCTCTTTGTCAGTCTCTCCCTGTCTCCTCAGTAACCCCGTCAAATGCTCCCTCATCTGCCTTGTTGAAAGTACCAAATTTTGCCGTGTATCCTGTGCACGTCTGTGCTCACTTTCTCGAGGGAAAAAATAAGGGTGCACATAATACACGGGGGGTGCTATTTGTTACCAGTACGTAAAATCTCTTGTACCATAATACATTGAATAATAAATGCTAAAATTCAAAAATACCTACATATAATTAGAGATTTGAATTAAAAAATTTGGAAAATATTTTTTTCTCAAAAGTTTGGGCCACAAATGTGGGTGCACATTATACATGGTAAAATACGATAGCTTTTTTTGATCCCCTGTGCAGTTTCTGTTTCCCAAATACAGACATACTTGCATGTATATTTGCACATGTGCCATCTCCACCTGAATGTCTAAGAAACCACGTCATTAATATACATACAAACCCAGCTCTCATTGCCCATGCCAATCCTCAATCACTCTCTTCCTCCAAGCATTTATTAAAGTCAGAAGTCCAGGAAGGATTCTTAATTCCTTCCTTTCCCATCTTCTTGGCTTTCTAACTGGTAAGTGTGACATGTGCAAGGTCGAGGGGGGGGGGAAGAGGGTGCTTCAAAAAGTTCATGGAAATTGTGTGTTATGAAAACACTATGCTTAGATTTAAAACTTTATTCAGTATCCAAATCAACTTTAACTAACTTGGTATAATATATCAGAACAAGATCTAATATGAGGCACTAAGAAAGACACAAGTCTAAAATGAGCCCCTATCGAAGCAAAACAAATTCTGCTAAAAGTGAAGTAAAAACAAACATCAAATTTATAATGAAGCTTGGGTGGAAGACTGGTGAAATCACTTATGCTTTAGGAAAAGTTTATGGCTCCGATGCCCCTAAGAAAACAGCAGTGTACAAATGGATAACTCATTTTAAGAAGGGATCAGACAATGTTGAATATGAAGTCTTTGCTATAAACCATCTGCATATATTTTCAAGGAAAGGAATTAATCTTTTCCATGCTGTGATCAAAGGTATCTAAGTGTTAACAACACAACTGATTGCCAACACCACAGAAATCTCTATGAGTTCTGCTTACACAATTCTGATTGAAAAATTAAAGTTGAACATACTTTCCACTTAATGAGTGCCCAAATCACGTGTGTCCAGATCAGCTGCAGATGGGAACGGGGCTTTCGATGGACATTTTAATCAACCAGCATCCAGACCATGATGCATTCATTCACAGAATTGTAACAGGAGATGAAACATTTTTTACCAGCATGATTCCACAAATCACAATCAAACAGTGAGTACCAAGAGGTGAAATTTGCCCAGTGGAAGGAAAAGCTGTCCAAACAGGAGCAAAGGTCATGGCAAAGGTGTCTGGGATGCTCAAAGCAACTTGTTTGTTGACTTTCTAGAGGGCAAACAATGATAACATCTGCTTATCACAAGTGCGTTCTGCAAAAGTTAGCTAAAGTTTTAGCAGAAAGACACCCAGGAAGCCTTCACCAGAGAGTCTTTTTCCACCACGACAATGTTCCCTGCTCATTCCTCTCCTCAAACAAGAGTGATACAGTGAGAATTCCAGTGGGAAATTACTAGGTATTCACATTACAGTCCCAATTTGGCTACTTCTGACTTATTTTTGTTCCCTAATTTTAAAAAATCGATGAAAGACACCTATTTTCCTTCAACTAATAGTGACATGGCTAAATTATAAAGACCCTCATCTTTTTAGGGATGAAGTAAATGACTGGTATCATCACTTACAAAGTGTATTGAAATTGATGGAGTTTATGTTGGAAGATAAAGTTGTCATTTTTTATTTTTATCTTCTAATTGTATTTTTCCTCCAAAGTTTTGCCGTACTCTCATATTGTTGATTTCCACTGCCAAATATGTATCTTTCTTTTGAGACAGATTCTCACTATTTTGCCATCAGTAGAGTACTGTGGCATCACAGCTCACAGCAACCTCAAACACTTGGGCTTAAGCTGTTCTCTTGCCTCAGCCTCCTAAGTAGCTGGGACTACAGGCACCCTCCAAAACACCTGGCTGTTTTGTTGTTGTAGTAGTTGTTATTGTTTGGCAGGCCGGGGTGGGCTGGAACCCAACCAGCCCAAGTCTATGTGGCCAGTGCCCTAGCTGCTGAGCTGCAGGCTCTGAGCCCAAATATGTATCATCTATACTTCCATTTTTCTTCACCTCCATTGCCATTGCCTTAATTCAAATTAGCCTTTTTTTGTGAGCAGCTAAAATGTTTCTGTAACAGCTCTCTCCACTTTCTAGGGTGCCTTTCATTATTCATTCATTCAACAGGCATTGAGAGGCAACAATAAAAGTCAGTTCTAAGGGCGCTAGATGATCAATGAATAAAACTGACAAAATATCAGTCCTCATGGATGTTAAATCCAATGGGAGTAAACTGACAATACAAAACAAATATAGCAAAGAATCTGCTCTACGGAAGCAAGTGGTATGGCATATAAATGAAAAAAAAAAAAAAAACCTAGAGAAGAATGGCAGAGAATTAATTCTACCAAATGGACAGGATGTTGGAGTGTTATAATTTTTAGTAAGGTTGCCAGGGTAGGTCTGACTTGGAAAGTGAAATCTGATCAAAAACTTGAGGGGCAAAGAAGTGAGGAATAAGAAGGAGATCACGGGGTGAAACAGAGTGAGCGAGGGGAGAAGTGTGAAGGGTGAAAGCAGAGAAACTGAACGGGAGGTGGGAGAAGAGACCCTTCCAACCCTCTGACTGCCACTATAGTCTTTGGTCCTTCTTCCGGTTCAGAAGGGATCCTGCCAGGTGGGCTGTGAACAGTGGCCCATCTTCTCCATCCAGTATCTGAAGTTTGCAGTCATCTTTCTGTTAAACTCCATGTGCCTTCTTGAATAAAGTTCACAGTGTGAATCTCTACATATTATTTTGCTGTTCCCAAGTGGGGGAGGCACACTGGCAAAGCCTCTGTTCAAAGGACAAGAAATCATATCAAAAAGACACCTGAACTTTGATGTTTGTCATAGCATAACCTAAGTGTCTATAAACAGATAATTTTATAAAGAAAATAAAAATAAAGAAAAAGATAAAGAAAATCTCACACACACACACATACATCCATGCCCATGGAGTACTAGCCAGCCATTAAAAAGAACGAAATCCTACCTTTTGCAACACATGGATCAGGAGGCTATCATCTTAAGTGAAATAATGCAGAAATACACACAGAAAGTCAAAAACCACATTCTGTTACTCGTAAGGAGCCCCAATGTGTATACCTGGACGTAGAACATTGAATAATAGACTTCTGAGACTCAGAAGGAGAGGAGAGTTAGAGGGGGCTAAGGGATGTGAAAATATTTAATGGGTACAGTATACTTTATTTGGGTGACAGTTGTGTTAAAATCTCAGACTTTATCACTACATAAAATATCCATGTAACAAAATGGCATGTTCACCCCTTAAATTCACACAAATAAAAAAAGGAGAAGAAAAGTAAGATGGGCTGCAATGAAGTTTCAGGTACAGGAATGTCATTATATAATTCAAATGTTCACTTTGGCTGTTATTTTAAGGCTTTTAGAACATGGGCGTAATCGAACCAAACGTGATTTTGGCTAAGACCACAATGAAAACAATGGAAATAGAAAGAATTAGCTGAATTCTGAAGACATTTTGAGGGTAGAACCAAAAGGATGTTCTAACAGTTGGGACTGGGAGAAAAAGACAAGTTAATTATGATTCCAAAAGTTTGCCCTGAGTGGTGGAAAAGTCACCGTGGACCTCAACAGAGATAGGGAAGATGGATGGTGGGACGGCTTCAGTGGGGAAGATGAAGAATTTAGTTCCATTTTTACATAGCGGAAATTAAGTCACTCCCTACTTAAAATTCATTCCATGGAAATCAAATCTGAACTCCTCACGGTCCAAATGCTCCTTGTGATTTTCTGTCAGCCTTCTGATCTGACCTTACATCACACAATGAAGGAAGAGAAAAAATTCCTAGTCATGCAATAGCGTGAATTAATACATGTACAGACATTTTTTTGAAGGGGTATGTTTTTAAATAGAAAACAACACAGCGTGGTTTTAGGCTCTGTCACAGACGAATTTGACTAGATTTAGTTGAGTCAAGCAGAATTTCTAAAGGAAATGACATTTGATCTGAGTTCTAAATGATAAATAGCAGTAATCTGGGTGAAGGGTGGGAGGAAACCATTCCAGGCAGGGTGAGCAGCCTGGGCAAATATCCTGAGATGGGGATGAGGGACTGTGAGGTAAAGAACTGAAAGTGGCCTATCTAACTATAGTGCATGCAGCAGGGGAAACAGTGCTGGGATTAAGGTCAGAACCCCTGGGGCCTTGGAGGCTAGTTACGGCTCTATGGCTTTGTCCACACAAAGGGATTTTAACTGGATGGTGACCCAATCAGATCTGCATTTTGGCAAGAGTTTTCATGTCATAAATCATAAACAACACAAAGACAACATCAGGGGTATGCTAATATTCTTCCTTTCAGAACTAAAGAAACTGAGGCACAGTGAGGTGGAAGGACCTACCAGTATGTAGATGACTTGAAATCATTCTAACGAGGTGACAGTGTAGACTGGTATGCAACTATTTCCAAGTTCCCGGACAGAGCCCTGAGGAATGCCACAGTTAGCGTATATGCCAATGGAGCTGGCTGGGAAGATGGGTCAGAGTGAATCGGGAGCTCTGGAGACGGAGCCGGAGCCACGGAACAGCACCTGGAAAGAAAGAGAATGTGATGCAGCTTCATAACCTCCAGTGCCTCTGAGAGCTACAAAATTGCAATGGAAAACTCCCCTTAGATTAGATAACAATGAAGCTTTGTAGTGATCTTAATAACAGTGTTTTGATAGAATGGGGAGTTATGAGGCTATATTAAAATTTGCTTCTTTCTGCATCCTTATTTACAACACTTGGTTGGGTCAAACATTTCTATTCTTGGTAAATGGGTGCACCTGAAATGACACTGTTTTCTTTTAATCTCCTGAGTTTGAGCATCTTTTTACATTTTTACTGGACATTTATGTTTTCCTTTTTGTCACTTGTCAAACAAAATTCTTTGACTATTTTGTATATCAAACTATTTACTGATTTGTAGGGATTTTATGGGTACAAAGGGGCATAACAAGTATGTTCACAGTAGCATTGTCTATAACAGCAAAAAAAAAAATGGGATTAATTTAATTTTCTAAAAATACATGGTATGTGATGAGTTATACAAGCATTCATTGAGAAAAAAGTAATTTTTAAAATGTAAAAAGCATTGCTTTATAGTGCTAAAAAATTAAAATAAAATAAGTTTCTTCATAGGTCTGAAAATTTAGAGATTTGGAATTCAGGGATGTCCCCCCCATGAAGGAACTTAGGGTCTTTGAACAAGGTACTGCATTTAAGATGCTAATTTAAAGCCGTGGTGGCCTAAGTTTGTCTCAGTCTTTTAGAGCAGAAAATCCTATAATTATTTCTTAACTTAGCAAAAATGAAATGACATTCTTTTTTTCTATCAGCCTGCTATCTTCCCTTATCTAGGTGTGCAACTGGGGTGCAGCTAGCAAGGCTACTGGGGATAATGGAAAAGCCTAGGGGTGAGGAATGCCCAAGGCCCAGGAAGCAGGAACGTTTCTGAAACTGTTTGTTGTCGCTCATATAAACAGCTCTTTAAAAGGGCGTATTTGGCAACCAAACAGCTAATATACATTTACCTAGCAAAGCCCATGGACTAACAGGGCTGGGTGTCTTTCAAAACAGGTATACGTTAGAAAATATTTATTGAACCTAACTTGTATGTAATTGTTTTCTTTTCTTTGACATTGTTTTTAGCTACAGGTTAATTTGAGTCAAGTGTAAAGAATTTTTCAAACACTCCTTTCAAATTATGATAGTACCAAATACAAACCAAAGTAATAAGATGGGTTGTATTTTAACTGTTTGTGCTTTTCCATTTATTGAAACAAAAGGAATAAGCCCTAATTTAATGACACCTTTAAAATATATTTTATATTTAAGATTTAAGATTTTTCTGACAGCTGATCACATCAAATCAATTTGTCTCTACATTTCTACAGGGTCTCCCTGAAAGATATTAGTCGCTACAACTCCAGATCGAGATAAGAATTGGAAATAAATATCATATTTACAAAAATGGTTTTCATCTAAGAATTCTGTTGAAAATGACCTATGCAGTGATTTTTGAAAATATGTTGAATTTTTTTACTTTTATGTAAAACTAGGTTTAATATAGTAATAGTTGTCTCCACAGGAGGACGTGGCAGTTGTTTGCACGTTTTATTTGTTCAATAGTCATCTTTTTATTTTCTTGTTTCCTGGGTTTCTTTCTTTTCACATTAAACGCATTTATTTCTAAAATAACCTAGCAAGTAAAATTTGAAGTGGCAAAAATGTTTTCAGGAAAAATAAGAGCTCATATCACCATCCCTAGGTATTAAGTTTCAGTATTATTATATTAATCTCCTAATAAGAAAAGTGTAATTGTTTAGATCGTTTCACAAAAAATTTATCTTCAGTTCCTTTTGAACTTTCTTTTCCCCACTTTAAATTTGGAATATAATTTCCTGTAAGTACCTGGTCCATTATCCGCAGAGAGAACACACACTCCACGTCAGCCTCCAAGTTCAGTGGCTGACCCCCAGGAGTCATCCTTGACCAACCTTTTCAGCATCCGTGATTACAATGACAGTCCTACTGTTTGGAGATTTTAAATAAGAGGACAATCAGGGCACGTTCCTTTTCATCTTTGCCTCCCATAATTTTCTTTGGTAGAGGTCTTATCAAAAATGCTTGATTTTTTTTCTTCCTCAATTATAACTCTTCAAAGGAGAGAAAATGAGACTTGTAGGCTGGATTTTCTAGCAAATGCTTCTCGGACTACAGCTGCTCTAGCTTTTGAAGTCCCCTCTGCCCACCTCTTGATGCCGCAACCCTCTTAATAGCAGCATTAGTGATTTCAGCTCCATTTTCTGGCAGTCTTGGTGGAGAGAGTGAGGGAGCGTCTTTCATGTAGGACTTTGTTGCCAGGATATCACGCTCGAAAGATGAAAATAATTTTGAGTTCTCTAATCCTGCTACCTACACCTAGCTTCAGTCTCTTTGCTTAGCAAGCAATAATGACTCTCACTGGGTCTTTCTTTAGTCCACACTAATTAATGGAGATCTATATCCTGTATGATGAATTTGAAAGGCAGTCGCTCAAGAATACACCTGTTCAATGTAATGCAGACGTAAGATCCAAATTAAATCCCAAATATTCCAAACAATAAACTCCCTATTTCTGGACAGAAATGGCTAATAAATAAAATAAAACATTGTTAAAATTATTTTATCTCATAGCTAGAGGGGGAAATAAAATATATATTTGTCTTAAATTTCAAAAGAAGAAAAGTGAACAATAAACTCAACCCTTTGTTTTAGTGCAAGATGGTTTGAATGTTTGTAAGTTTAGTTGCATAAAATGCAGTCAGGCCATACACGAGGCTACTTTTCTTCAGCACCTGCTGATGCCAGAGCTCTGGAAAACCACTTTCTTTTCCAGAAAAAGGTAGAACAGAGTCCTAGGCGAGGTCTGCTCCTTGCTGAAACAGAATTTGGGGAAGTCAGTGACCGTGTTTTGGACCTGCACCCAAAGACTTTGATGTGGTCGTAGAGAAAGAACTATGCTTAAGCAGGTACCTTGGCACTTGAACACTGACGTTCCACAGAACTATTAAAGTCTTTTAACCCCCCAGGAACTGTTTCTGACATTTACAATTGAATATACTTGGATTTCGAGGGAGAAGAAGAAGAAATATGAAAAACGCTTGTGTGTTTGCCCTTTTTCTTGCATAGACGAAAATCGAGGCTAGCCCATAGAACATCTGAAAACAGGAGAAATTAAAATCCCTGGGCTTGAAATAAGTGAAGTTTTTGTTTTACTTCATTTTGTTTTGTGTAACCAGGTTAATTAGGTGCACCTTTTAAAAGACCTAGGTTTCTGCACATAATGTTTAGTAAAAGTATGGTTTCAAAGTAGCATTGTTTGTCACATGTCACTCTGACACCACTTGTCAGGGCCCAGGACTGGCCAGGTCTCTGGCCCAGCTTAACCAGGTTCTGGACGCCGACCGCTAAGTTACCTTGCTCAGGTAGAGTTTCTCTTAGGTGCCTGAGGGCTGTCTACTTTAGCAGGAGAGAGAGAGTCTTAGAGAGAGTAAAGCAGTCTTCTTAGAAAGATAGATCTTCGTCTTTAGCGGAGCTTGGTGATCTTCAGCAGAGAGACGCCGTGCTGGTGTTCTGCAGGCAGGAGAGGAGACAGAGTCAGAGTAAGCGGGTCCGTGATAGAATGCGCATGCTCCCTGACTGCCTTCTCCTCCAGCCTAATATAAGGCTGATCTCCTGCCTCTCAACACCACAGGTGTAGAGACTGCCAATTCACCACTGCTCTCATCTCAGGAGCTCTCATGCTTGTTAGGCGAGTTAAATCCCTCTCCACGCCCTTTCCACCCAGGTGTTTATTGAGCTACACAGGTATTTCTTATAACTCTCCTAGCCATAGCCAGGCATCCTCAAACTTTTTAAACAGGGGGCCAATTTACTGTCCCTCAGACCGTTGGAGGGTCGGACTATAGTTTAAAAAAAAAAAAACAAAAACTATGAACAAATTCCTATGCACACAGCACATATCTTGTTTCGAAGTAGAAAAACAAAACGGGAACAAATAAAATTCCCATCACCGCATGTGGCCTGCAGGCCGTAGTCTGAGGACCCCTGCGCGGCTGCAACAGTTGTTCGTAACATTTTATGTTTGTTCTTTGAGAGTTAATTTTTCTATATACACAGAGAGAAAAAAGGAGGGAGAGAGAGTTTTGTTTTGTTTTGTTTTTTTCTCTTTCTCTCTCTCTTTCTTTCTTTCCTTTGACAGAATCTCACTTTGTCACCCTCAGTAGAGTGCTGCAGTGGCATCATAGCTAATAGCAACTTCAAACTCTTGGGCTCTAGACATCCTCTTGCCTCAGCCTCCCAAGTATCTGGGACTACAAGTGCCCACCACACGCTGGGTATTTTTAGAGATGTGGTCTTGCTCTTGCTCCGGCTGGTACTGAGCTCAAGCAATCCACTGGCCTCAGTTTCCCAGAGTGCTGGGATTATAGGCATGAGCCAGCTTTTTGAATGCTCGTGGCTGGAATTTCAGAGCAAGGTGCTACAATGGTACAGACAAATAAATGGGTTGGTAACTGGCGCTTGGTGACCTGGTCTTCTTGATTCTCTACTCATGGTGTTAACTGGACAGCATACAGCCTAGACAACTTACTGTGAGGCTACTATAGGCAAGACTCCTTTGGTATATAGAGTTTTCTCTGAAAGCTGTACCAAACTCTGTTGATCTACTGGACGTGATGGCTAGATCCTAGTTAGAGTCAAGGAAAACATTTCCTCCTGTTTCTGAAAATTGGGAATTTAGGGTTGTTTTCTGGTGTTAAGAATTCTCAGAGCCCGGTTGGTGAGTGACCTGGGCTTTGCCTAATGTGACCACCGGAATTGCTCTGACACCTCCGGCAGAGGAACTTCAGGCTGTCTTCTATCTTTTCATAAAGTCGCCCCATGCTAACAGAGTCCCCCTACATCCTCTCAACTGTGTACCCCCTACTTGCACACCGCATTGGTGGGAGCAGCAGAAACGAGCAGAGAATTCTGCTCAGTGGGACAGCATCGTCCTGGAAGCCTCATTGGCTGCTCTGGTGGGACCTGAGAAGCTGAGACAGGGAGGCTTAGGGAGACAGTCCTTGACAGTCTTCCATGGGATTCCCAGAAATGCCTAGACGACATCTGAAGAGGAAGAAAGAAAACAACAACAGCGTTTAATCCCTCAAGAACTAACAGAGATGTAAATAAAAATAATATCCCCAGAAATAAGCTTTCCATAATTAATAGTAACTGATGATAGAACGTATGGCAATTACTGACACAAATAGAATAGAGAAGTACAACATAAAACGTCATCAACCTTAGAAAAAAGATGTTGCGGCAAGGAAATTAGATGCGTAAGAAAATATGCTAATTTCCTAATTTTTAATAGTTTGGGTATTATAAGAATTGAATAAAATTGAGATACTTTGTTCCAAAATAACAGAAAGATTTCAGCATATTTAATTGTTATGATTACCTGTTTTGTTCATCTTTAATATCTTTTAGGAACAATAGTTCTTGTGGTGATTAAAGCGTTTATCGAAATTTGAGTGATTCTATCAATTTCATCACAGTTTCAATTTATTCTATAAAGTTCAAATGGAATTAAATGCTATTGAAATTAAAATTGCACAAATGCAATTTAACAAATTATTTATAGTCATCTATCTACACATGTTCATGCATGGTTCCACCCATTCCTGTCTTCTTTCTCTTTTTCTCCCTGCTATTTGTTATTTTATAATATTTAAATTTTGTTATGTTTGGATTTAGATCTGTATACACGAATAAAACTTTGTAGGTAATATTTCTGTAATTTTAGCAATAGTTTTTGTGTAGTAAGATTTTTTTTAAAAAATTATGTTCTTTTGCTTTCTTTGTTACGTTTATCACTTTTGTCTAATGAACATGTAAAATCATCATTCAAATGAAGAGTGAATTAACTCATTATTCATAAGCCCTAAGAACATTTGGGTAATATACATGAAAGCATAACACTCCTGAAAGAGTTTTCACATCACTTACCAGCAGAATCATGAACCTCAGAGGGCAAAATAATTTAAGACAAAATGCAGTGGACTTCTCTGGATTATGTAAAATTACAAATATCTCCTGTAAGCTCTCTTTCCCGTGTGTTACAACTCTGATCCTAGGAATGCTATAGATGTTTAGAAAATTTATTAGTGTAAGTGCTATGCCAGAGAAATTAACTATGTGGTGTCCCACACTTTCTCTAAGAAAAAAACTTTTTTCTCTTGACCTGTCCCACGCGCGTTTACTAAGGCATGTTTCCCAAGGCATTGGTTTACCTGTCCTGCTATATGTAACACTTTCTTGAAACCACTTGTGTTACAACTTTACTCAGAGCAGTGAATAACATTATACAGCAAATAAGAAAAATGTTTATGGGTACCAACACACCATATACTTCTTAAATCTACCACCCCTTTTGCTGACAAAATGGAAAGCATTTAAGCTAGTGGGTGACTATGCAGTTATTACACAATCTTACCCTCTTTCTGGAAGACTGAAAGATACCTTGAATCGCATGTTATTTATTTAGGAAGTCAAAGGAGTAAAAGTCAGACTGCAAGCAGCTTAGACAATATCCAACGACTTTGTGTACCTAAAGAAACCCAAACTTCTGAATAAAATTGTTTTAGTCTTTGAAAAATATGATTGACATTTTGGATTAACTACAGCCCTGGAAATTGGATTCATGTTTATTCTCCTTTGAATATCATTACATTTCCTATGATAATCCAAACAGATAACCATAAATACTAATAATGATAATTCAAAAGCCCGAAGAAGCCTGACGGCTAGGACTGTGAGTAGACCACGGTTTGAGTCCCAGCTGTGTTTCACTTTTGAAAGACCACGTGTTTCTTGTTAAGCCATCCTCTCTTTGCTTGGCTGTCTTCCCTACTCTTCACGATTCAAAATAAGAGACAATTATAAAGCCCAGAGTGGGTTCTTTAACTGGCTCACTTTGTCGCTTCCCTGGTACTTTTGCATCCTATCAGCAAAGTTGGACAAAAGGTTCAAGGCCTTTTTTGTTTTAAATGGAATCATAGTAGAGGCTTAAAGTTGCCTAGAGCAGTAATAGTAACAGGAAGTAAGCATTTAAAATATAATCAGTAGAGACCAGTTCCCATCAGTTTCATTAGAGATTTGGAAGTGATTGTCAAGTAGGTTTTAAAGCCATTCAAAATATGAGTTGGAGATCTACATGGAACAAGTGTGGGAAGCACTGGCCTCAGATTCCCTTTCTAATATAGACCATGACTCCAGAGGTTCAAGGGCTGGTGGGCCAAACAGACCCTGGTGACCACAGACAGAGGGAGTCCAGACTGCTGGAAAGCCCTCTGGTTTTTAATTTCTCCTCCCTTCCCTTCCCCTTTCGTCCCTACTCCTAATCCCCCAAAGCCACAAATGTGTAAAAAGTATTCATTTGCCAGAGGCTGTTTATTCTGTTTAATGGACACCTATTGCCCCCTCATCTTTCTTTTTGGATTGGACAGACACAAAGCAAATTTGTGCAAAATGCTTTCAGTCGGGTGTCGGGTAGAATCACGGTGATGAAGGCTGCACAGGCGGGCTCTCTAACTCCCGGGCACTCTGCTGACAGCCTTGTCTCCCTCAATTACAAGGAGGTCTCTGAAGTCTGCGTGGACTGGGACTTTGGGAAGTTCTTTTCCAGTAAAGATATTTTGTGCTTGCTGGGAAAGAAGAAACCAGAAAGGAAAGAACAACGCTGGAAGTTTGATAAAAATTTCCACCGTGTTACTGGGGACATTTAGAGGTCTTTAACTTCCTTAGTTAAATATATTCCTAGGAATTTTATTTTCTTTGTTACTACTGAAAAGGATACTTAACCTGCTTTTTAATTGTTATTATTTTCACCTTGACTGTTGTTAGTATATATGGAAGCTAATGATACCTGTACATTTAATTTGTAGCCTGATACTTTGCTGAATTTACTCATCAACTCCAGGAGTCTCTTGGTTAAATGTTTTCTAGATGTAAGATTATTTTGTCAGCAAAGAGAGATAATTTGATCTCTTCTTCCCCCATTTGAATACCCATGGTTTTTTTTCTCTTGCCTGATTGCTCGGGTTGGGACTTCCAGCTCTGTGTTGAACAGAAGTGGAACCACCTTGTCTGGTTCCAGTTCTAAGCACAAATGCTCTCAGCAATATGATGCAATACGATGTTGTGGGTTTGTGTTATGTGGCTTTTATGATTTGGAGGTAATGCCATCAATGTTTATTTTGTTAAGTGTTCTCATCATAAAAGAGTGCTGAATTTTGTTGAATGATTTTTCTGCATCTATTGATAGGATCGTATGGTCCTTGTTTTTACATCTGTGTGGTGGATTCCATTTATAGATTTACATATATTAAATGGAGTGTCGGTTATTTTTAAAGTGTTAGTTGAAGTGCTTTGAAAGGCTTCATTTTGACAGTGAAGCTTTAGAGAATGTCTCTAGTTTCTGCTACCTAGAACCTCAGTTACCCAGGCTCCTGTATTTTATATAACAGTAATTAGCATTTACCACCATATTTTCTGCTACCCAGAACCTCAGTTACCCAGGCTCCTGTGTTTAAGATCCACTTTTATTTATTTTTATTTATTCAAGTTTGTATCTTTGAACATTTATTATTGAGTCGTGGAGTCTTTTCACTATCTGTGAGATATTTGTATGTTTGAAAAACTAGCCTTTTGTAAGTAAATACGGGTTCACAACCACCTTACCAGTCTTGATTTCTTTTACTAATTTTATTTTTATTATAGCCATATGTAGACCTTCCTTTGCAATGTTAGATAGAAGTATGAAAATGGGCACCCTCATCTGGTAGCCAGTTTGATGAGGAAAACGTTTTGTCTTTCACTACTAGGTTTGATATAAATTGTAGGTTTTTTATTTATTTATTTATTTATTTTTTTGATAATAAATATTATTTTATTTTTATTTATTTATTTATTTTTGAATCATACCTGTGTACAATAATTCAATCATGGGGTACAGTGTACGGGCTTCAGATATAATCAGAGATATTTTCATCAACCTGATTGCGATAACATTCAAGAGACTTTCTCATTACTTTGTGAGAACAATTTTGATCCGTATTTAGAAGTTTTCTCCT